>BMAO01037391.1:0-40096 GCA_019973975.1 Trichonephila clavata | reverse complement strand
TGACAATACAGGCTCGTCTATATTAGAGCTTGGATTACTATCAGACTGTTCATTAGAGGCTTGAGAAGCATGATTAGTTGACTTACTTTCAGTCTTCTTTTCTTGATTCTCCTGAAATCGTCTCATTAGCTCTTGTATTAACTCTCCTTGGTTCTTCATTAACTCTTTTTTAAAATCTTCCTTATCCTGCTTCATTTGACTCATTTCTTTTTGATGTCTTTCTTCTGCTCTTTTTGCTTCTTGCTCTCTCTGATCCCTCTCTTCTTGATGTCTTCTCTCCGCTTCTTCTTTTGCCTTAGCTGTCTCTTCTATTAACTTTTTTAAGTTCTCTTTTTCGACTTTAGAATTCTCTCTTTCCTCTTTATATCTTTTGTCATTTCCCTCCGCTTGTTTCATTAAATCTTTTATACTTTGTTGCAATGCATTAATCAATGCTTGATTTTCTTCTCCCGCTTCTTCCCCTTTTTTAACTGTTTCTTCTAATAACTTCTGCAACCTCTCTGTTTCCTTTTGCAACCTCCCTCTTTCCTCTGTAAACTTTTCTCTCTCCTCTTTGGATTTGTTGATTGACTCGCTGAGTTCGTCTGCTAGGTTTTTGTGTTGTTGCTTCATTGCTGCGATTGCAGAACTATGCTCTTCTTTAACTTTTGCCTACTACTTTGCGCAACTATGCGTCCACCCCTCTCATTATAATTGAAAAAATCGTCTATATCACTAATCCACTTAGGCATATTACCCTCTATTATAAAATAATTATGTATAACTAAATTAATCTAGTGAGTCAACCCCCTTTTAAAAAAATATTTTCAGCAAAAACATCATGCTAATTAGTGTCACAAAAATTTTAATTATTTACTCCTTCCAAAACCACAAAAAAAGTACCTACCTTTGTGAGAACACGTTGTGTAAAAATAGGGTTGCGTAAACAAAAACGTAAAGTTGTTACAACAAAGCTATGCAAACTAGTTCATATCTAAATGTGGTAAAAGCAGGCTAAAATAGCTGGTTTTGTGGTATAGTAGAATTATTATATAGAAAAGTTCACACAGAACAAGCGGTAGACCAACCCATCCCAAGAAAACTTGTTCTCACGGTTGTTGGTTTTGGTTGCTGGAGATGATTGATTATTTAAATTATTAGCGATATATTTTGCTAAATTAATGATCATTTATTTGAGATGGTTTAAAGAAAAATCTTGGTTAATTTATAGAGGAAATAGATCTCTGTAATCAATTTTAAAGTTTTTTTCACAACTTTCTATAGTGATTTTAAAACATATAAAAGATTTTGCTAATGAAACTAAAAATTAACATTCCAATGTTACACTATTACTATAGGACCTAGGTAAAAGTTATGGAGCTGAAGAAATCTAACAATATTTTTAGCACAAAGAAAACAGATGAAGACTTTTTAGAACAAATTAATAAGTATAAGAAACAAGCCATTGATATTCAAAAACACAGCGACACAATCGCAAGGGCCATTACTGGACAAAGGCGTACCTTAGGTGATGTACCAAAAAAACGGCCAACAGCAATTGAAACTTTCATTGAAAAACATGTTGCTGATATTAAAAAATATGATGATGAGATTGAAAACATCCTTGCTAGGAAGAAGTCACGAGACTATATTCCAGAAAGTGTAACGCAAAAACAGTCGATATTAATCAAAAGATTTGAAAATCTTAGCAATGTTGTGGAAATAATGGAGAGGGAACACACGCAAGATAAATATAGCAGTACAAGCATAGGTGCAATAAAAGAGCAAGTTGATGTTGTTGGAAATGCTTATAAAAATTTAAGTCATAACTTGAAAGAGCTATCCGATTCGGCTTCAAATATTATTAAACTTATACAAGAGCAAAAAGTACTTAAGAAAGAAATATATGAATTAAGAAAGGAAGAACTAAGGGTGCATTACAGAAGAGAAAAAGCTAGTAATAAAGTTACTGTAAAGGCAGATAATAAGAAAAGAGTTGCAGCAATGGAGGAAAAAGTTAATGAGAATGATATTAATATCAAGAGCCTCTGTAACGAAGAAAAGGTTAAAGAATTAAATAAAAATGTAGAAAATAGCCTAACCAAATTTGACAGAGAGATTGACAAATTAGAAACAAAGGTTAGAAATGCTGGATATGAAACACCAGATAAAAGTTCTAAGACTGGCAAGCTCATGCTCACGGTTGTAAAAAAAGTAAAAGAATTAATAGAAAATTTGAAAAATACTTTTGTTGAGTTAAGAAATAAAATGACTGAATTAAGAGAAAAGACTAAACATGGTGGACAAGAAAAGAATCTTGAAGCAGATAAGTATACGTTAAACACACAGATTAGCCAAGGGAAAGTTTCTTTGGAAAAAAAACAGGGAATGCATAACCAAGATAACATTGTAAATGGTACAGAAATTAGACACTTAACAAAAAAATCCAAAGAGCTTTTCGCTGTAGCAGAGTTAATAGGGTTAGAGCATGACTCAGGTAAACATAGTAAAATAGGCATTAATGCACTAAAAGAACAGGTTAACGCTGTTCAAAACGTTGGTAAGAGATTAAGACATAACCTGAAAGAGTTGTCTGATTTACCTTCAAATACGGGCAAACTTGTACAAGAGCAAGTCAGTCTTAGAAAAGAACTAAATAAATTAAAGCGAGAAAATCTAACATTAGATAAATTAGAAAAAGGAGGAGAAAAAATTAGCAAGAGCACTATAGATAAGAAAAAAGAAACTAATAGTAAAAGAATCTCTACCATAGAAGCAAAAGCTATCGAGAATGACAGTAAAATAAAAAGTCTCAGCACTGGGGTAAAAATTAGAGAGCTAAGTGAAAATATACAAAGCAGTTTGATTGACTTCAAAAGAGAGGTTGCTAAGTTAGAAACAAAGGTTAAAAGCCTTGAGAAGGGGCAGGCACCAAAGCTACCACATCAAATAGTAAAACCGTCCTTTGGACCATCAGAGACTGTTATCAAATCTTTTGAAGATATAAAAGGATATTTATATACCCTAGCTAAAAATGTTGACAATCATGGAATATATGAAGGTAGCAAAGAATATTTACAGAGAGTAGTAAATCACCTAGATGGCTTTTATATTATGGAGAGCGATAAATTACAGAAGCTAAAAATAAATCTCAATAAACCAGATTTAACAAAAGAGCGGTTTACTCAAATAATTACAGCCTTAGTAAATACAATAGATAGCTCAAACATTGGTAAATTTGATAATAGACTATTAGAAAAGGCCACAAACTATATCTACTCTGTTGAAGATTTAGCCAAGGAGGCTGTTAGTAAAATTTCCTCTAGTGCAAAAGATTTATATAGAAAAGTTACAAAAAGCGGATCTTTTAATCTTAATAAAGGCTATGAGAGCTCAGAGTTACAAGGTAAATATCGTGTCACTGAAAAGTTGGTAGCAGACTTAGAATCAGAGCAAAAAAAAGCAAAAGCTCTAAAAAAGTTGCGTTATGCGGTGAGAGAGTTTGGTAAATCAGTTTTAGGTTCAGAATCTGATCGTAATAAAATACCTAGGGAACAACAAGTTAGTATAGATTTAGGCAATAAACTTTTTTTTGATCATGAAAACAATATGCTTCTTACAATACCTAATCTAAGTGTGTATTACTGTGAAGTTGGAACAAAGGATAAAAAAAGCTATGTCACACAAGATGGCACAGAAGTATTGGCAAAACGTTTTTCTCCAGAAGAGCAAGAGAAAAATACAAAAATTATAAAATGCAATGAAAAAGGTGAATATAGATTATTTAACCAAGATGGTACTTTGTATGATACAAGCGGTAAGTCAAGTAAGGGAAAAGCTGGTGAAGTGGCGTATGGTCTAACTCTTGATGGAAGGTTGGTTACTCATGAGCACATAGTTCCCTATGGTAGTTCTGATAAAAAAGTTGAATACGGATATTACCATTCTTCTCTGCTTGGCGGGAAACCTGGACAATGTTTTGGTATGATGACTGTAAAAAATGGCCAAATTACTAAAATTGATATTAATAGTGGCCATTATAAGCCGACACAGGAAAATTTATATAATGCAGTTAAGATTTTGCAAAATGTTATTGCTGATGGTGCAGAAATAATATCTCATGATTTTTCATATGATAAAGGTACAGGGCAGGTAAGTAATCCTTTGTATAAGGGAAACAAAGAACAATTCCTTCAAAGAATGGAAACGAAAGGAAAAGATGGTTTAACAATGCCAGAGAGATACTTTGGAGCATTACGTAACTACAATGCAGCATATAAGGAAAAGTTAGATAAATCAAGCCATGCCGAAAAAATTATCAATGAAAGAAAAAATAGTAGTGAAAGAATAAACTCACTATAGATGCACAATTGACTTTACTAGCAAAAGTGGAAAGAAAGTTAAGTATAAACATACCGTAGTTGTGATTGAACGATGGAGAACTAATCGATTCTAAGATAATGTTTCTACTTTTGAGAATTTTGCTATGTTAATGGCTCTATAACTCCCATAATCCCAGTTTTAATGATCTTCTTCTACCACAATTTATAGATGCGACAGAACCGTTAAGGGTAGCTCAATTTTGAGTAAAAATCTCATCTTTTTTCTTTTCAAAAGGACGAGCATCGTAGAATAATTCTATGCGAGAAATGAGACCATCACCAAATGATAAAAATGAAGCACCTCGAAGAGTACCGACAGGATCAGAACAATCAAAATCCAACACTAGCATAACCTTATTGCCAGAAATAAATCTTTCTCGGATTGTGAGCCTCCTGAAAAACATCGAAAAATTTTTGGCAGCTTCAACTACTGATTCTTTACCATTAAAAGTTGCAAGAGGACCTATAAAACAGACATGGGGATGAATATATGAAGACATCTCATCAAAACTTTTTGTATACATAGCCATGTAATAAGACTCTGCTTTATTTAGATTTTGATTCACCATATTACAACTTCACGTACGTTCACATGTACTTAAATTATACATAGATGTTAAGGCTTTGCAAATAAAAAGAGCTACTCAAAGCTTTCACAAATTGATGTTATTTATTGACAATGCATCTCATGAAGGTACTATGCTTTGAATAATGTATTTAATGATCTTTTGTGGTCCTTATGTCTTATGAGTGAGTGTGGGGTATTGATATGACTATTAAGGTACACCCAGATCCAAATGCATTATACCCTATTGAAGGTGTTACAAGAACATGCTTTCTCAAAAATATTATCATCAATACACAAATTATTGTTGGTGACTATACGTATTACGATGATCCAGAAGACATATATAATTTTGAGAAGAACGTACTGTATCTATTTGATTTTATTAAAGATAAACTTATTATCGGTAAATTCTGTCAAATAGCAACAGGTGTTCGATTTATAATGAATGGCTCGAATCATGCAATGGATAGTATTTCAACTTACCCCTTTAAGATATTTGGAAAGTCTTGGAATTTTGCTTCAATGAACGTAGCAAGTAAAGGTGATACAATAATAGAGAATGATGTCTGGATTGGAAACTCTGTCACAATTATGCCTGGTGTTAAGATTAGTAATGGTGCCATTATTGGTACGAACGCTCTTGTTACAAAAGACATTAAACCTTATGCGATTGTTGGTGGTAACCCTGCGAAGTGTATTCGGAAAAGATTTGATGATAAAACCATTGATTTTCTATTGCAGCTAGAATGGTGGAATTGGCCAATCGAAAAAATTACAGAGAATTTATTAGCCATTACAACAGGAGATTTAGAAACTTTGAAAAAAATTTATGAGGAGGAAAAATTAGACTAAAATTTGCGTATGTTTTCCTGGTACTTTCAATCTTAAAAAGAACATTTGTCAACTCAAAAGTTATCCAAGTCAAATGTTAATAATGTATCATTTCGCGGCCTTTCACATAGGTAAGGGGATTTAGAGATTTGAAACCAAGGTTAAACGTTAATTTCTTAACTTTTGAATTTCATCAAGGGAAAGACCTGTGATTTGAGCGATAACATCAATAGAGACACCGGCCTTAAGTGAATTTTTAGCAACTGCTATTTTAGCCTGTTTTTCGCCTTCTTCTCTTCCCCGCTCTGCGCCAATTTGAATACCTTCCTCCTTGCCTTCAGCTCTGCCTTTTTCATGCCCGATTTGGATGCCTTCTTGTCTACCTTCTTGTTTACCTTCGTCTCTGGCATCATCAAGACGTTGTTCCCAAATAGCCTCTTCTTTCTGTACACTCAAAACTCTTTCTTCGTATGCTGCTAGATCCTCTTCTTCCCAACTAAACTTGTCTAATTCATCATATGCTAGCTTTATTATTGGTGATTTTTCTGCAATATCTTTTAGGTCTTCATCTGTAGTATCTTCTGCATACCGGAAAAAAAAACACCACCTTTCTACTGTGCTCTCTAGTTGCTCTACTTTGTTCTTTGTGAATTTAGGCAACTCAATAAAGACAAATTGAAAATCTTTTAAGTAATGGCCGTTAGTCTTTATATCACGTATATTGTGAGTGGAGATATACTCAACCTCTGTAGGAAATAATATACTATTAGAAATAGCAATAAAGAATACTTTCTTAAAATCAATGTAATTGCCTGATTGTCTTGAATAAGCTTTGGCAGCATATAGTTGAGCACGTTTTTCAAAGCTCTTGTCCTTAGCGAGCTGGTTAGGTAAGGAAGTAGTATTGCTACTACCCCCTCCCTTAGAAACGCAGCATGCAGGTTTCCCCACACTACGCTTGAGCCCCTTATCTAAGTCCTTCTTATTTCGAACCGGCTTGTCTGTCATAAATCCTCGGAAAACATCATTCTTAATGGTGACACCAACAGTAGAGAACCTTCTTTTGAAAAAGAGTTTGCTAACATTTTTGTTCGTTTCACTCTTTCATCAAAATACTTTTTCCATTTAAAGTCAAGAGGATTTGCATCCGCTATGATTTTAACATGTCGTCTGATAGGTATATCAGTCAGCCTAAGCAATCTTAAATACCTTATCTCTTTTGGTTTCTTCTTGGTTATAGGTGCAGCAAAGACCCATTGACGTTGTTTCATTACTTTAAAGTAACGATTCTTTATCCAACGTAATCCCTTGCGAGGATGTCTTTTCTTTCCCCATTTCCATAGAGCACACATAATTTCATGGTCTATTTTGTGAAAAGCTCTTTTCGCACACACATGGCTATAGTAATTTCCCCATCCCCTTAATAGGGAATTGAGTAGTCTGATTAGTACGGCCTGGGTGTTTGCTATGTTTGCTTTTATCAATGCGCGCGCTTTATTAAGGAGTCTCTTAATACTTTCTTTCGAAGGTTTAATGATTAACTTCTTGTTATATCGGCGTACATTACAACCAAGGAAATCAAATCCTGTTGTGATAGATGTAATCTTTGTTTTCTCTTCGGAGAGGATAAGACCTCTCTCATGAAGAAAGGACGATACTAGAGGTTTTACTTCATTTTCCAGTACTTCACGTGTGATTCCTGAAATAATGAAGTCATCTGCGTATCTAATTACATTCACTCCACTTCTGATTTTGCTTCTTCTTTTACTACCTAGTTTACCAAATCGACTTTCTAATAGTTTTTCAAGACCATTTAAGGTAAAATTAGCTAGTATTGGAGAGATTATACCACCTTGCGGGGTACCTGCAGTTGTGGGATACAGAGTTTTTGACTCTAGGAAGCCAGCTTTTAACCAACTATGAAGAATTTTCTTCTCCATAGGAATATGCTTTATAAGCCATTCATGGTTAATGTTATCAAAACATCCTTTGATATCACCTTCGAGTATCCATTGAAGTTGATTGCGACTTGCCAATAACAAATGGCTAGCGACAATAGCATCTGCGCAGGATCTTTTGGGTCTAAAGCCGTAGGAGTGTCGGTCACTGATTGTTTCAGCTACCGGTTCCAACGCCAGCAGATATAATGCTTGCATGGCTCTATCTTTTATCGTAGGGATTCCAAGAGGTCTTCTTTTGCCATTAGACTTACTGATGTATATCCGTTTTAGCGGAGAAGGTTTGTATCCTCTTTGTTTTAATAGCTTTATTCCTTGAAATTTTGTGTTGCAAGTTGACCATAGTTGACGATCTATACCTGCTGTGTTTTTTCCTTGATTTTCAGTCACTCTCTTAACAGCCAAAGCTTTGCCACTAAAAGAGCGTGTGAGCAGATGTTGTAAAGCTTTCACCTTACCCCATCTTCCTTGTTGAACAGCCTTAACAATACGCCTTTGTAGCCTCATAACAACTTTTTGACATTTCTTCCAGGGTAACTGGTTCCATGTTTCGGTGTTGTTGGTAGGTGCACTTACAGTTTTACTTGTAATCATCTGCTTTCCTACCTTGAGTGGTTGACAAAGTTTCTTGTCACGAGGGACCAAATGGAAGTCTGCTCGTTTTCACGCGAATTAATGTTGCAAATTCTATCCATTTCGTTACAAAATAGCATTCGCTTTCTCCATTTTCCTTTACCTGCACATCCATCAGCATTCCTTGCGGTTTACTTGCCATGTAGGCGGAAATACAGGCTTACCCTGTTCCTCCAGTCATACAGCAGTGGGTTAGGTGGCTTCTCTATACCGGTGGAGTTATTATTTGCGTACATCCAGAAATGAAAAATGTAACTTATCCACATTACCTTTTGGTCAGAGCTTATCAGCATCTTTAGCTCTTTCATCGTATCGGTACTTATAAAGCTTCACTTAAGTTCACCATACCACTTAGCCTAGCCCTCCAACCACATGATGCTTGCAGTTTATGCCATTCTCACGATTGAGCATCTTCTTTTTCAAGAGGAGGTTCATTGTCCGCATCGCTCGGCACCAACCGGTTGCCCGATTCGCACTGATACGTAGACTCAGATGGCAAAACATCTGTTTTAATAAGTTTTAGAATCCTTTCAGTTTCTTTCTGAAGGAATTCCTCTCCATTTAAACAATATGACCAAAGACTTTCAGGTCGCACCATCTCCGCAATATATCTATTTCCATGGGAATCTTTGCAGAGAACATCGACTATACTTTGTTTATCAGAAGCAATCTCAGGATTCATGATAGTGCTAAGGAACTCAACATCTTGTATAGTGTTAACACCAGTAAAGCCTAAGATGTCATTTAAAAAGTGAATAAGGATATTCTTATTTTTCTCAGTACCGAAGATCTTCTTAAATGTTAAATCTAATTTTGGATCAAGAAACTTCGAAAGAGCCATAAAATTAACCTAAAAAGCATTAACAATTATACACAATTCTGAAGAAATATTCAACTCTTTTGTGTTTAAATCTTATTTTTTTAAACTTTGGGTATGTTAGAGAAAAAAACGACTGTCAAAGATGGCCTAAGAATAGCATCTTCTGCTTTAGACGTCCTTTTGTACATCTTTTATAACCTCTTCTGTAAAGCACCTTATAAGCCCAGGAAATGAATTCATGGATTTAGGAGCTATAAAGAGCTTTAAAAACACTTATTTTTGGTGTAACCTCCCAATAAAAACACAAGCTCAAAAGCTCAATTACCTAACATCGTGAGCCCACACCTTTACATGATAAAGATCTTGAAACTTAATGTCAACATTTCAGTAGCAAATTTTATTATATCCTTTTAGCATGGACAAAAAGAAGATACATTGCCAGTAGAAGATAAAGTGTTGGCAACTATCGCTTATCATAGAGCGGATAGAAAATGAGGTTAGAAGAAGTGAATGAGTTGCTAAGGCAAATGGAGGAAACGCCATATTCTGATCACGGGAGACCAACTTATATAGAAATGAAACTGAGTGATATAGAGAAATTGCTTAAAAGAAGATAGATTAAGCTTGTTGAAATGATCTTTATTGAGATAGTTCTTCTGGTTATTAAGGAGTCAGTATAGAATGTAAATATTTGTTTTGTAGATAAAGAGTGGCTGCTAATAACCCTAATTTTTTAGACTACAAAGTAGGACAGAAAGTAAGAAGTTGTAGGCTAGCGAAGAGATATACTCAAAAGGATTTAGCAAGTAAAATCGGTACAAAATATCAGGTCATACTACAGTATGAAAAAGGAAAGCGTAAAATTTCAATCAGAAGGTTATATAGCATCGCAGAAGCACTATCAGTTAGCATTATAGATCTTATTCCTGAACACACAATATCAAATGAAAACAGTTATCTCGAGAGTGAGGGGAAAGAGATATTAGATCTAGTAGAAAAGTATGAGAAAATTGAGAATCAAGAATTACGTAATGTAGTTTATTCATTAATTACATCTGCACAGGCTAGCAAGGAAAATAGTAGAAAAGTGACAAGAATAGAGGTGGCAAAGAATCTAGTTAAAGCAGGAATTTCTGTTGAAATAATTTTCCAAGCAACGGGCTTATCAACTGAAGAATATAGTAATGCAGAGGAAAAAACTACTTCTGTAGACTACAGGATGGGACAAAGGATAAAAAAGCTAAGGATAATGCGAAAATACACTCAGGAAGACTTGGCAAAAAAAATTAGTACAACGCGTCAAAAAATAAGCGACTATGAACAAGGAAATATTGCTGTTCCACTTGAAAAGTTATATGAAATAGCAAAGGCGTTATCAGTCAGCATTAAAGATCTACTTACAAGGCGACATAGTGAAGCAAGCAGTGGTTTAATAGAGAAATACAGGGAAATTGAGGATCAAGAGTTACGCAACGGATTTTATGTACTGATCAAATCTTTATCTGAAGGTATGGAGATTATTGCAGGAAAGGTCAAGAAAGCGGAAAAAGCCGAAATTGCAAAGAATCTACGTAGATTAGGAATTTCTATCGATATTGTTTCACGAACAACTGGGGCAACTGAGCTACTTTTTTAAAAACACGACTTAAGAAATATCTTCTGCATTTTACATAAAAAATAAATAAAAAAATTGAAAAATTGATTTGACTTCGCCCGGAACCTATGGCTTTATGCCAATACTACCAAGAAAACAGTAGTAAATAATTAAAAAAAAATAGTAGCTAATAGGAGGTGTATCTTATGAATAATAATAATAAAAGTAAAGATAAAAATGAATTTAGAGAAGAAATAGAGAGAATACGACAAAGCGGAGGAGGAAAGGCCTTACTTAATCATGAAATAGTAGCAATATTTCTAAGTGTAGTGCATGGTAAGACCCAAGCCCAAGCTATTGCTAGAAGGTTAACAGACAAGTATTCTGGAATAAGTAAGATCTTCAGCCAAGAGATGGATGATCTGAAAATGGTAGAAGGGGTGACTGATGATACAACAGCGATAATTTCGTGTGTTAAGGAAACTTTAGAGAGGGCGCCAACCGAAGAGTTCAAAGAAGAACCGGTAATAGACGATTGGGAAAAGCTCGCAAAATATTTAAGTACGAGTATTGGTTACTCAGAAAGAGAAAATCTCAAAGTAATGTATTTGAATAAAGGGTATCGTTTAGTAGGAAAAGAGACTTATACTGGTACAGTTGATCATATACCTTTTTATATAACAGAAATAACAAGAAAAGCAGTACTTGCAAGAGCAACATCAATTATAATATCTCATAACCAACCTGGCGGAACTGTAAAGCCATCAGAACGTGATAAAGCTATGACTAAAAACTTAGCTTCAGCTTGTGCAACCATAGGTATAAAGTTAGCAGATCACATTATTGTTGCAGGCAACAACTATTTTAGTTTCAAGGAAAAAGGATTGTTATGACTGTGCTCGAACTTTTCTTTTCAAGTTTTAAGCAGTAATTTGAACCTAAAAAGCTTTTCTGATCCAAAATTGTATTTATGTTTTTTATTTTCGTTGAAATATAAATATATAAAAGTATTTGCAAATTACGGATTTATGTTTTATAATTCCCGGAAAAGAGCATATTGGGTTAATAATAAATTAACAAATTGCGCTGTAGACTTAAATAGTTAGTAAATAATAGGAGGCCGATATGGCTAAGGTAAAAAATTTAAAAGATTTGAGTAAAAATAAACTGAATAAAATACGTAAAGGAGTATTAGCTGCTATGAATAGCACTGATATACAACAACCAATTGTTGTAAATGAGGTTAAAAAACCTATGCCTTTCCCTAGCGATGGCCGTAACAAGACAATCAACTCGGGAAAAGGACTTGACCTTATTTATGGCACAAAACCTGCAAGTAATCAAGAAGATTATCCGGAAGGTTTAAATCCATTTGATTCAAATTTGCAAAAAAGAAAGCTAAGTGCAAATGAAAGTGAATGGTTGAGCTATTTCAAAAATATAATTGTAACAGCGAACAATCCACGTAAAATGCACGAAGTTATAGATAAAGCAATAGATATTGGAATGAAACTGAATGGGCGTCATGAGGGAGGCAGGAGCTTTGCTGAGTATGTGATATTGGGTATGCATTCTCACAAGTTCAAAAAAGGTGATCAGAAAAAGATAATACGTAAATTAATGCTGAGTGGCGCAGAGTTTGACACTTTATTGAAAAATAAACTCGTAGGTGAAATTTATAAAGAATTGCAACCAGAGGTTCAGCCACAGATAGATAAGCAACTTGGAGAACGGAGACAAGCTGGTGAAAATGCTGTTGAAGGGGGAAGCATAGTAGA
Source organism: Trichonephila clavata (assembly GCA_019973975.1). Taxonomy (NCBI): domain Eukaryota; kingdom Metazoa; phylum Arthropoda; class Arachnida; order Araneae; family Nephilidae; genus Trichonephila; species Trichonephila clavata. The sequence goes on along the minus strand of BMAO01037391.1, from coordinate 27,553 downwards.
TATGGAAATGGATAACGACACATCTCTTTGGGAATTTTCTGAGGGGAGCACAGTAGAAGTTGCAAAAGCGCTGGAAGGTAGAGGATCCAATAGAGGACTTGGAAGCAATATAATAAAAATAGGTGATGGTGAAATAGAGATTAGAAATGAAGAAGGAGGTAAGAGAAACTACATTGATATATCAGGTAGATTCGAGATAGGATTTCCTACAAGCATCGGTAAGCTAAGAATTGCAGTGTACAATGATGAAAAACAAGTACAAGTAAGAGTAGTGGATAAGGAGATGTGGCTTAAACTACAAACAAAAGGTGAGGAAGTAGCAAAAGATTGTCTCTTTGGGGGAATGAAAATCGAAGAAGCAGTAAAAAGAGGAAGTTTTACGAGAAGTTGCTTTTTGGGTGAAAGTAAGGCTCCAGAGGCGGTTAGTGAAACACTATCCTCGTCTTTGTGGGCAAATAGGGTACAAGGAGGTAGTCAGGAAACCTTTAGGGCACGTTAGGAGAGGAGTTTTTTTCCATCCATTTGTAAAAGGATCTAAAGCAACTTCCAATTTCACAGTAAAGTTGAGCTATAGCAAAAAATCCTGTAATAGTATATTTTTTTGTGAAGGAAAGTGACCACCCCCTTAGATTACGAAGTAGGACAAAAAGTAAGAAGTTGTAGGTTAGCCAAGGAGTATACTCAGAGAGATTTAGCGGAGAAAATCGGTGTAAAATACTGGGTAATACTCCATTATGAAAAAGGAAAGCGTAAAATTTCAATCAAAAGGTTATATAGCATCGCAGAGGCATTATCAGTTAGTATTATGGATCTTATTCCTGAACACACAATATCAAATGAAGAAAGTTATCTCGAGAGTGAGAGGAAAGAGATATTAGATCTAGTAGAAAAGTATGAGAAAATTAAGAATCAAGAATTACGTAATGTAGTTTATTCATTAATTACATCTGCACAAGTTAGCAAGGAAAATAGTAGAAAAGTGGCAAGAATAGAAGTGGCAAAGAATCTAGTTGAAGTAGGAGTTTCTGTTGATACAATTTTCCAAGCAACGGGCTTATCAACTGAAGAATATAGTAATACAGAAGAAAAAACTGATTCTGCAGACTACAGGGTAGGACAAAGGATAAAAAAGCTAAGGCTGATGAGAAAATATACCCAAGAGGGCTTAGCAAATAAAATTGGTGTAACACCCCAGAAAATATATGACTATGAACAAGGACATATAACCGTTCCACTTGAAAGATTATACAAAATAGCAGAGGCATTATCAGTTAACATTGCGGTTTTACTGTTAGGGCAAATAGAAGAAGTTGTGGCAAGAGATGAACTGAGCGGTTTAATAAAGGAATATAAGGAAATTGAGGATCAAGATTTACGCAACGGATTTTATGTACTGATCAAATCTTTATCTGAAGGTATACAGATTATCGAAGAAAAAGTTAAAAAGGCAGAAAAAATAGAAATTGCAAAGAATCTACTTAGACTAGGCATTTCTATTGACATTGTCTCGCAAGCTACTATATGAGAGATTTATGGTGAAAAAAGTAGGAGGTATGTTTGTTTCTATAAGAAAACCGGCTATTAAAGGTTACTATAACCCAGAGTATATAGACTCTATTGATTATAAAGTAGGGCAAGAAGTGGAAATTTGTAGGTTAATACAAAGATATACTCAGATAGACTTAGCGGATGAAATCGGCGTAACATATCAGGAAATACACAAATATGAACAAGGGTACAATCCTATCTCAATTGAAACATTATATAAAATAGCGAAAGCATTATCAGTTAATACTGCAGATCTACTTCCTGAACCAAAAGTACTAAATGAAGATTGTTATTTTGAAGGTGAGGCAGAAAAAATATTAAGCCTGGTGAGAATGTATGAAAAAATTGAGAATCAGGAATTACGCAAGGCAATCTACTCATTGGTTGAATTTGCCAAGGGCTACAAAGAAAGCAGCAGAAAAGAAGCAAGAGAAGAAGTGTCAAATAATTTAGTTAAAGAGAACATCTCTGTTAGTATTATCTTACAGGCAACAGGCTTATCTACTTGCAAATATACAGAAAAGAAAGTACGTACTGATTCTATAGATTACAAAATAGGGCAAAGGATAGAAATCATACAGTTAATACGTGGGTATACACAAGAAGATTTAGCAAATAAAATAGGTGTAACACCTAAGGAGATAAACGACTATGAGCAAGGGTACATTGCCATTCCACTTGACACATTATATGAAATAGCAAAGGCATTATCAGTGAAAGTAAGGGTTTTACTGCCTGAAACAATAAAAAAAGATGAGAGTAATGAAGTAGAAGGTGAGTTATCAAGTTTAATAAGTGAACACAACAAAACTGAGGATCAAGAATTATGGAGTAGATTGAGTGCATTAGTTGAAACTCTGTCTAAAAGTATGAAGGTTGTTAAGGAAAAAGTTAAAAAAGCAGAGAAAATCAAGATTGCAAAAGATCTAGTTAAGGCAGGTGTTGCTATTGATATTACCTTGCGAGCAAGTGGTCTAACTGTTGATGAGTTGAGTGAGTGATGAAGTAACAACTTGAATTCTGGATTAAAAACAGAGGTACTCAGAAATAATATGTTAAGATACAAGTAAAGATAGTTGTTTACTTAATAAATCTATTTACCATCTCTGAAAATTTGCTTAGATTTCGGTTGTTCAACAGATACCTCTTCTAGTTTTTCTGGCTCAGCTTCGGATCTTACTGCTAATTTGCGTTGTTTGATAACTTTCTTTAACGTCTTCACAGCTATAAAATTAATACTGAAAACGCATGCCGAAGTTATGGCTAATGCTGGAAAAGGGGCCAAATTAAACATCGGCAAAATTGCCACAATCGTACCAGATGTCAATAAAAATGCTAACTTTTTGCTCCCGATTATCTTGTTTTTCTTGGACTTTATGGGGTTTAGGCTTTTTATTTTCCCTTTTAGCTTTTTGAAGCCTTTTTTGAATATGCTACCCTTTTTCAGCTCTTTTTCTACGGGTTTTGCTTTCTTTGTTTTTAAGCTTTTTATTTTTTCTTTTATTCCTTTTTTATCTTTTTTTGCTTTAGAGGTTTTCTCCATCATCTTTAGAGGTTGCTCATGTAGCGGTTTTGGCTTATCGTTTGAAGTTTTAGCTTCTTGATCCTTAGTATGTTTTTTGGGCGAAATTATATTCTTTAAACCTTTCTTTGCTTTGTGGTATAATTTCTTTAGTTTGCTTGGCATCGTTTATAGTTCAATATTACAGAATCTATCTATTACTTCTTGGTTATCCTCAATCATCGCATTTGCCTCCTGCTGCAGACATTTAATATTTTTAGGTGTTACATTATCCATCTCAGCCGACGCTATTGTCAGTTGTGATTGAATTCTGATGTATCTGTCGTCCATTACATTACTCATCTGATAATTTACTACATCAAGGCTCGATGCAAACATCACATTTAATAGAGGCTTTATCCATGCTATTTTCCCTAATTTCCTATACTTTATTGGGTTAGACAGTCTACCAGTGCCAATTGACACCAGAACGATTTCTTCATTGGGGAAAAGTTTTTTGCTATTTGCATATGCACATGCCGCTGGGTTGTTGGCAAATACCCCTCCATCAACTAATACTCTTTTTTCTTGCTTAACTTCTAAATACTTAGGTGCAAAGTATGTTGGGGCTGCTGTTGTGGCTCTTAGTACATCTTTTAATTTGAGAAAATTCCTGTCCTCTTTCCAACTTTTAAAGAAAAATGGGCAGTTATTGTGAATATCATAACTTGTAATCAGTACCTTACTTAAAGTGTTTTTTAGAATATCGTCACCAAAATACTTCTCCAGTATCGACTCGATGTTTTCGTATGGGTATTGTGCGCAGTTAAACCAAGATAGTATTGATTGCCTAAAAAATGAAGACTTGAAAATATATGCTCCATACTCTTGGTAAAGCTCAACTAAATCATTTGCAGAGTACTGAGGTTTTCCTTGATCATCTTTCTTGCACAACCCAGCTACAACAATGCCACCAGTTGAAGTGCCTGCCATTAGATCAAAGATTTGAGAAATAGGCTTCCTTGCTCTCTTTTCTATTTCTGCTAATATTATCGCTGGTATTATTCCTCTTATGCCTCCGCCGTCAACGGACAAGATATATCTAGTCATTGTGAAATTCAGTCGTTATTTGTGTTTGTGAATAGCTTCAAGTTCATTGACTTCTTCAGTGAGGTTTTTCACTCTCTCTTCAAGTCGATAAACTATTTCTATTAGTCCTTGGTTTTTTTCTATAAATTTATCATGGATGTGAACCCGTAAATCCAGCTTGGCAAGCCACCATATCGCCGCTACCGTCTGTATTAACATCGTTAGTATTACTGCTATTGGAATCTTTTGATTTTGCATAATTTAGTAATTTATTGTAGATAATTGTTGAAAATTTGTACTGTGTGTTGTACGTACGGGTTATTGTCCTGGCGTATACTGCTTTTCTGCGTTATACAATAGATCTATAATTTCTTTATAAGGCTTATTAATATTTTCATTATTTAACGACATTACAGTTACTCTGCCTCTAGCTAAGTCTCTTGGTGTCTTTTCCCTAAATTCTTTGGTATTTGGATTTGCCCCCTTTTGTAACAAGAATTTGACAATTTCTAAATTACCTTGCTCTGCAGCATAGTGCAAAACTGTTCTGTTATTTAAGCTACCGCTTGTAGAATTAATATCAACTTTCTCTCCTACCAAAAATTGAACAACTTCCAGGCACTCTTTTTTTGTAGCATACTCCAATAACCTTTCTCCGGAACCTTGATGAATATTTACTAAGTTTTTTCTTACCAAAGATTTCACAACCTCTTGACTACAATCTCCAACAGCAATCCACAATATCGATTCATAATTCTCAGAGGCTTTAGCGTTTGCTAACTTAAGTTTGCTATCATAACTAGCGAAGAGACCAATAACCCAAAGAACAAGGCATATTATCAGCCCCATAACAATAGCTTTACCTGATGGTATAATACTTGGACCTGGGCCTGAAGTTGCACGAAGAAACCGTCTTAAATGCTTGTTCATATATATCTATATCATTTCTGCTTAGCATTAGACTATCACTGAATTAAGTTTCCCTTAATTAACTTTGCTTCTTGCTGCTTCCACCGTAGTTTGGTATCCTCTACTGTCTAGAATATGTCCTGCTCTATCAATTACCCATTCACCATCTATATCTTGATTGAACCCTACAAGATTAAGTTTTGCCTCTGCACATAACTCTGGATTACCTGGTATTGTCATCTCTAGATTCTCATTATTACGCTGTAATTGTTTAAATCTGGCTTTTGCTACATTAATTGCTGATTCTGCATTTGGATAAATCGTCTGTATGGCGTAACTTGGTTCACCGCCGCCTACTGTTTCTGATATTTGCTCTCCCTTTTCATAACTATGCCATTTTGCTATCACTGAATTATATTTATCACGTACAGTAAAATGCACTTTCCAATTGATTGTATCTTGAGGTCTAATAGTCGTTGTTCCTAAAGCTTTTCCTGTTGCTGATTTTGCTGCACCTTTTGGAATAAATAATATATATCCTCCTGCTAATTTTGCCATAGCTTCTCGCTCTATAGCTATCCTAGTTAATAAATTTATATCACTTTCCTCAGTCTGATCAATGTGTGGTATCAATATATCTTTAAATTCTTCAGCAACTTTGTGCCCATATCCATGTTTATTTGCTATTTCTTTGACTAAATCACCCAGTGTAATCTGGTGCCATTCCCTAGATGCTTTTTCCTTTAGTGATATCATCAAATTTGTTGCATGAGCTTTGATCGTTAAGGTTTTTGGTGGACTTTGTACTGTAACTTCATTGACTGTATATACACCTATGGGTAGTATTCCTGTTTCTCTATATCCCAAAGCAATCTTTAGCTCTTTTGGAACCTTTATGTTATCATCCCTGTAATCGACACATATTTCAGCCACATCTTCTATAGTCCCTGATTCATCAGTAACATGCATTGACACCAAGCGATCTTTTGCTAATTCATACCCTTCAATGATAAACTCTGGTTGCATCTTATCCCCAAATCTTTAAGACTGATTTCTGTAGAGGTTTCTCAATTATAGGCAGCTTAATTTTCAGTCCTGCTGGTAAAAAGCTTCCATATTCCGCAAGTCCAGGATTTTTTTCCAAGACCACTTCTACTGCTCCTGAAGTAAATCCATAGTGTTGCCAGCAAATATAGTCCAACATGTCCTTCTCTTTTGTCGAGTAATATATAGTCATGAATAGCGCCTCAAACTTAAATTAAATTCAACTTTCTTTGGTAACCCGCAAGGGAAAAATGACGTTAGCTTTTCTTCAAAACGAGTAATTACAAATCGTCCCAAAATATTTCCCATGCCATCAACTAAAGTGCGGGGTATTTGGTTTGCCTCTGCTTCTTTCATATCCTTTAATTCACTTAAATTATTGAGATAAATAACCCCTTCTATATCTATATTTTCTGCCCCTTGACCAATATTCTGTAGCAATGGTTTGCCAATACATTCGACCACACTCCAACGCTTCTCCTTGCTGTACTTTAAGCTTGTTGGGGAAATTTTATATGGACCAAGGGATAGCATCAGTAAATAGGATCTACCGTATCAAACATAACATCTCTTGATTTTTCTCTTATCCTTTTTATTACTTCATCTGCAAGACTACGAACATCTTGATTTGGCTCTGCTTTAATGCTGATAGTGTAATTATTAGTGATGTTCTGAGTTTTATTCATAGTTTTTTGTTCTTTATTTTCAAACTTACTCCTTGCAAAGTCTGCAAATATCTTATCATTATCGCTCTCTGTGGACTTTTTCTCCTCAATAAGGCTTTTGACTCTGAAGCTATTCTTATTTCTCTTGGAAAATTCTTTAATTATACTGTTATTCAACAGAGGATTTCCATTGCTGAGAATGCTGCTCTTAAGGGGGGTATGTATTTCAGTAACGATACTTTTTCTTTTTTCAAATTCTTTCAGCGGACTGTTTTCAAATACTTTTCCAAATATACTACCAACAGTATTTCCCAGCCATGAAAACATCTCTCCGATGGGTTTTATTATCGATTTTACATACTCCCAAATACTGGAGAAAAAGCCCTTTACCTTTTGCCAGTTAGATATAACAAGTATCGCACCAGATGCAAGTAAGGCAATAATAGCCCCTATAGGGTTGCTCACAATTGCTGCTGTCAAAAATCTCATTCCTGCTGCTACTGCAGGTAGAGCTGATGATAGTAGAGGAAAAGCTTTCGTTGCTAAGCTCAAAGTTGTAGCTTTTAAAACACTCAGCCCAGTAATTACCACTGGAATAGCATATGACGATAATGATATCAGTGCTGGCTTAACTACCCCATGCAAAATAACTGAGAAAGCAAGCATTCCACCTCTAACTAAATTCCATGCATAACCACCACTTACTACTAGAACTTTTAGGCCTATTAGTGCTGTTATGACACTCATTATTCCTGTAGTAATAACTGGAAACTTTTCTGCAAACCGAGCTATGGGGTTAGTTATCTCTCTTAAAAGACTACTCATCCACTTTAGAGGAGGTAGCATGACTGAGCCCAAGTTCATTCCTACTTCTGCTATCGCGTTTCTCAGTAGTCGTAAGTTATTTGCTGTAGTTGCTGCACGATTGTTAAACTCTTCTTGCATGGACTTTTCAAATTTTTTCTCGTCAGCTAAATTATTTATGGCATCTTTGTAATTCTTTAAGCTTCCAACTAGTAAAGCAATATCATCTTGATATTCTTGACCAAAGAGATTGAGAAGAATTTGCGAACGTTCCTGTTTATCTACCTTTTCCAGAGTTTCAAAAAAGTAAAGTAGTGCGTCTTGGCCATTTTCTCTAATCCTTTGTGTCATCTCTTCTGCAGTTATTCCCATGTCTTCCAATGCTGCTTTGAACTCTTTGCTCTGTCCCTCTGCAGTTTGAAGTTTGCTAAGTAGAGCATTTATTGCAGTAGCAGCTTTTGCTGGTTGTTTACCTAAACTAATGAAGGCATTTACTAAACTACTTGTTTCCTTAATATCAAGACCAAACTGTTTTGCAGTACCACCAACTATAGCAAGCGCTTTAACCATATCTCCTGCTTTAGCAGCACTGTTATCCGAAAGGTGATTTATAATATTACCTACTCTTTCCATACCTGCTACTTTAATCCCATAAACATTGGCAAGCTTAGCTATAGAATCGCCTGCTTCTTCTGCAGACATATCAAATGCTGTCGACATTTTAGCCACTGTTGTTGTAAATCCGATTAGCTCTTCCTTATCAATACCAAGTTGTCCACCGCTTGCAGCAATTTGAGCTAACTCAGCAGCAGATAGTGGTATCGTACGGGATAATTCCTTTAATGTCTGGCCAAATTCTATGGCTCCTTGGTTATGAGCTGCATCATCCTTAGCGAATCTCACTACTTTTTTAACATCAGCCATGGCACTCTCAAAGTCAATCGCAACTTTAATTGGCGCTGCAAGTGAAAGCCCTAGCCCTATAGTCTCCATTACTTGTGATCTATAATGCGCTTTTCTTGCTAAAGCATTTTGCTGTTTTTGTATCACAGATCCTAGTTTACTATATTTCCCTTTTAGCACTTCAATAGATGAACCAAGTTTATATTGATCACTTACTAATGACTTAATATTTCTTCCACTTTTTCTTACTTCTTCATTGAATGAATGCAAAGCATCTCTCTTTTTCAAATATGCTTCTTTTGCTTTTGTTGCGGAGGTTTTGGCCTTGTCAAACTCAGCTTTTAAAGTTTTGCTCGGTTTCTCTATTGCCTTCATTTGTTTAGCTAAAGATTTTACCTGATCCTCAAAACCTTTCCATGACCTCTTGCTAGTCAAAACATCATGACCCAACTGCTTAAATTTTGATACTGATTTTAAAGATGAGTCAAGCTTTCTTATATTCTCACCAAGACGAGTAAGTTGACTACTACTTCCTTTTATTACAGTATTAAAGCTACCATCTAAAACAGCTCCGATTTTTATAGATAATGTTGACATTTAAGCTCCTTTGCTGATTTGCTCCATGAAATAAATTCACTAATCTCCATTTCAAGTAAGTGCTCAACTCCACCACCAACGATAGAGCCAAGCACTAGTACTTCTAATCTCAAGTTTTTTGGATAATCGGTGAAAAAAAATCCTTTAATACCTCTTGCACTTTTACATAATCAGCAATATCTAACTCTTCAATTACTTCTTTTGCAACTGATGTCAAATTGGCAGTCAAAGTTACTTCCTTACTCAGATCACTACCATTAAGGCGTTCTATTGCTAGATAATCCCTTACTTTTGGACGTCTAACGGTAAGTTCTGAAACAGAAATTCCATCTACTGTTATTGGGTTGTTTAGTGTTATAGTTTGCATAAAATTCTCCTATAAAAAATAAAATCTTGTAAAACGTTTTTGATCAACATCTAAAAAATAGAATTCTAAAAATCCTCATATTCCAAGTACCGTCTGAAGTAGTACCATCTGATCAACACCATTTATCTTGCGAATCATGTTTTCAGCATCGATTTCTATTAATTCATTACCACCTATAGTAAGTTTATAGTAATGAGCAGCTACAGTGCATTTGAGAGTGGCTTTTTCAGCAGGTTTCCAGCTACCAAAATCAAATTCTTTGAATATGCCCCTTAAATTGATTATTACTCCTTCAATATCATTACTTCCACTGCCTTGTAATCCGCCCCTTAGCGTCAAAGAAACCGAATTTCCGTCTATTAAACCAAAGAGTCTAAAGAGCTCAGAGTCATATTCAGCAAAAGTAAACTCAGCTTCGAGCTTTTCCATGCCCATATCAATATTTATTGGAATATCCATACCACCAGCACGATACTCTTCTGTTTTTATGGTAAGTTTTGGCAAGGTTACTTCATCTATTTTTCCTGCGTAACCTCTACCATCAACAAATACGTTAAAATTCTTTAAAATCTTTGGTAACATTCTTCTCCCCCTTTTCTCCCCTTAATAAAATTTACGATATTGCGCCATTCACGAGATGCGAACGGAAAGTAATCTGTTCTGCTGGATATGGTGGTGTAAACTCAAAGTCAAAATACACTTTGCCGCTTGCAATGTTTGCCGGTGTATTGAGCTCTGGAGTTGCATAACATTTTCCGCTGATAATTGCCCCCTGTGCTTTCAGATGCGCAAGATAAGAATTCACCCCCTCAATCACATCATCTATATAAGTTTTGGTAATATTTCGATCAACTGCCCATAAGTGAGCCCGAAGTAGACTATCATTGATTAGATCTGCAGTACGCCTTACTGACAAAAAAGCCCATTTCGGATCATCTGAGCACGTCCTGTTTCCCCAGAGCTTGTAGCCATTTTGGTGGATTATCGTCGTTACTTCATTTTCATTTAAATGATTTGCTCTACAACTTGTATCACCTAAGGTAAAATCAATAGCTCTGCTTGTTCCAACAATACCGTTTATCTCTTTATTTGAAGGCGAATGCCAGAATCCTTGTTCACTATCTACTTTGGCTATTAAACCGGCTACAAATGGGCTTGATGGTTTTTCTTCCCCTTCAAAAACTTTAACCCATGGATCAACTACGTAAACTCTGCTACTGCCTACACTTTTTCTCCATTTTATTGCTTCTTCATCATTGGTATTTGGACCATCTGCTACTATTATTGCTCTTAGCTTTTCTGCTATAGGAATTAAAGCGCTAACCACTGGATTTCCAGCATCTCCAGATAATTGATGAGTAAACTGAGGTGCAATTAGTATTCTTGGCGCAACATGTACTATACTTTCACTGCTTAAGAACGCTTGAATCCCTTGATATCCCCCAGTTTCTTCATCAACTCCTCCAATGACATTTGCAGTTGTTTCTTCTTCTTTTAATTCTGGGTCACTGTTTTTGCTTTCTTCAACCCGAATAACTACTACTGTTGCACCAATTTGGGAAAAAATTGCATTAATAGCTGAAGGCAAAGTCCCAGATTGACCAAGTTTTGCTGCTTCTTTTAAGCTTCCTGCTATTAATATTGGTTTATTCAGTGGAAACTTTTGCTCGTCAGCATCAGGTGCAGTACCAATTACGCCAATTACCGATGATTTAGCTGTGCGTACTGTCCTTGCCCCAGAGGTAACCTCTATAACATTTACGCCATGTAGAAACTGTTCTGTCATCTTTTTCCCCTTTTCAACTTTCTTGCATTTTTTGTTTACAATCATCTAGCAAAGTTTGCAGCTCTTCCTTACTTTTAGCTTCACCGATTTCCCTTTCAGCTATATCCACCAATTCTTCGCATTTGATTATTGCTTTTTTCGCTCTTTTTGCTTTTTCCTGAATTATTCTTGCCATTTCTACTACTGAAATTCCCCGAACTTTTGCTAATGGCTCTATAATTTCTGCATCTTTCTTATTTATAGACTCTGGTGATGCTAAAATGTTCTCTGCGGCTTTTGCTTGTATTTCATACGACTTAAGCTTCTGATGAGAATATCCTGCGTATTTGTGAGTATAATTATTAAAATAAACACGGATGCTATCAAGTGCAGAAAGTTTCGCAGTTTCCAGTAATTCCAGCTCAATATCTTCTTGATTCCTCTCAACAATTTTCCCTCCTTCTGTTAAACAATAACTCTTTTGCCAGTCGAAATTTTCTGGCGCTTCATACCATCCTGTTGGCTTATTTTCAAGTATTGTTGTTTCTACTTGTTTATCATTCTCAAATCTAATATAGATAGACATTGTTTGTTACCTCCAGAGCTCATAGGTTTCAGATAATCCCGGACATTGCCAAGCTTTTAGCGTTCTCTCTACATCGATTTCAAGTCCTACAGTCAAAAAGTTGCTACGTATGTTATAAATTCCCCACTGGATAAATTGACCATAAGTGTATACATCACCTGAAAACGCACCTTCACTAACTTTTGTTCTGGAATGTAGATAAGATGATGTATAAAGTAATACTGCAACTGTTTTTCCTGCTGGAATTTCCACATTACCAGATCCGGCTAATTTGCTATTAGAACTCGTGTATTGGTAAACATTTTTCCATATTATTTTCGAAATTCTTGATTTACTAGCATTGGTATTATCAGGGATTCCCACAAATGCTCCTGCTCCTTCATATCCTGAGCTCCAATAAGATGTACCAACAAAGTTTAATGTTCTTGTTATATCTCTACTTGTGGTATTTTTTACAAACATTACTCCAAGTGCAGCACACGGGTAGTAACATATCTGATAATTACTACTCGAAAAACTGTTTGTATATAACTCTCCGTAAATAAATGTACCTTTACTTCCCTCTATAAAACTGAGTTGTCTTGGCCGATAAAAACTAACGTAATCTGTATCATATGTATGGCTACCTGACAGTAGTTGTAGCATATAGTCGGTTTTTGTTATATCACTGCTCCATTGACCTAACTCAGTTGTGAAAATTCCGTGACCATAGTAATTATTTCCTCTACCTAGCACACCAAACAAGAAAGGTAATGACCTTGGTTCAACCATATTTCTCTTTTTCACTTCTTTCATAATTGATGAACTGCTAGGCACATCATTGATGGAGTTGAATTTAGTTGTGAGTGTATTTAGTTTATCTTCCCTGGTTTTTACCTCCTTCATAATTGATGAACCGCTTGGCAAATCATTGATGGAGTTAAATTTGGTTGTGAGCGTTTTTAGCTGATCTTCCCTGGTTTTTATTTCCTTCATAATCGATGAACCATCTGGCACATCATTTACAGCACGAAAATCTTCTACTAAACCTTTAAGACCATCTTTATGACTGTTACTAATGCTATTTATTGCTGCAATATTTGCATTCTTTCTTGTGTCAAGTAACGATATATGTGAATCTGATGATGCTTTTAAAGTGTTTAAGGAATTATCCCTAAGCTTGTTGATTTCATTGACAGAATCTGTTTTTGCTGCAGTTATGGACGATATAGAGGTTGCTTTATTGGTATTTATGTCATTCAAGTGCGATCTTGCAGCGTTTAGGAGCTCTTTCAACTTTCCATCAGTCATCTGTACAATATCAGACACTGCACTCTTATCTACTATTGATTCCAATGCTTTAGCAAGATATGCTAGTTGATCTGGTGTACTATTTGCTGCTAAATCCTTAAGCCTTCCTTGTAATGCATCGATTATTTCTTTTATTGTGGTCATTTGCACAACGTTGGAAATAGTTTTTTTATCTGCTATCAATTCCAGCGATTTTGCAAGATATGCCAGTTGATCAGGTGTGCTACTTGCTGCTAAATCCTTTATCCTTTGGTATATTGCTTCTTTCATTCCCAAAAATTCAAAAAAGTTTCAAATCTAAATCGTTCAAAATTATTTTTAAGTTCATCTTCTCTTTCACTCATATCTTCATCTATCTTTTCTATGGCTCTGCGAATACGTACTACATCTTGTGCAGCAATATTCTCTGGATGCGGCAAAGGATATCCTCGTTTAGTTTCATCATTTGGCATTTCTATGTTACAATCACTCTTAAATTTTTCACTCTTGGACGATAGACAACCGTTCCGCTAAGCACTAATTTTACCCTCGTCTCATTACCATTAAAGTTCGTCAGTACGTGGACTCTCTCCACCCAATTGTCTCCAATCGGCTTTCCCGTTGTTAAATTAACTAACTGCCATTCTCCCACGCTTTTTTGCACATACGCTTTAACATCTGCAGTGCCGGGTATCAGCGCATCATACGTTATGGTAACCTTAGTATTGGATCCTGCTGTAATGCTCCTAGTTACATAATCTCCGGACTCTGAAAGATTACCCAGAACTAGCTGTAACCCAGGATATAGCACTGGACTTTTTTCTTGCCCTCCTTTTAGGCTTGCTTTTACCGTTAGCTCTCCAGATAATCTTTCACGCAGTGCGAGCGGCAAATTATCAGACAAAAAGTTTTCTCTTCCCTCTTCATCTGTTAAAACAAATTCCACATTGGTATCAAATGCTACTTTTTCGACGTTCGTCAAAACAATTAAATCTGAAGTATTGTTTGCTGTAACTTTGCCCAGATCAATAACGTGAGAATTTTCGCTAAATTTTGCAGCTAATAGCCGAAACGTTAAATCTAAATTTTGATGTGGAGTCCAGGTACTTGCATTGCTTGATGAGAGTAATACTCCTACTTGATAAGGTTGACTGGTTACCCATCTACTGTTTACTGCATCATATTTGCCAAGTTCTGCTACTTTGACCGCATTTTCTCCGTCATCGGTAAGTAAAACTATTGCATATTCCTGTCCTGCATGGCAAAACACTGGCGACCAAGTTATACGTGTTGCTGTGCCGTTAGTATTGATCTTGGTTGGCTCGATGGAATTTTCAGCGATAACTGTTTGCGAGGGCACTCCAACTGTTGTTTCCCTAATCTGCACAACAACACGTTTTTTGCCTTTATTTACAAACCATAGCTCCACACCTCCTATGTGCCTACTCTCGTCCAAGGTAAATGTTTGTGCTAAAGGATCAACACGTTTGCTGGCAAAAACTCTTCTTCGCTCTTCTATGGTAATAGTTTTTTTACCAGTATACGTTGCTTCTCCATAACTTCCCTTATCCCCATAAAACTGTACTAATTTAGTACCTGCTGGAATATTTGCCGGTACTTTCACCTTTCCCTTTAATTTTCCCTGGTTGTTAGCTGTTAACATCTTTTTTTACGCTGTAGGTTGAATAATTATTCCGTCAAATTTTATCTCTTTAAGCTTCTCATTTGGCTCAAAACCTTCAATCTCAAAATCTTGTACTGCTTCTCTCATAAATTCAGCTTCATATGAATTACTTGACAATAGCTCTGTTGTTTCTCTAGTATTAAACTCTCTTGTCACTGAACTTGACCAATTGGTCTTTATCTCGGTCCAGTGATCGGTGTTTTTGTTCATGGTGACTTTTGCCGGTACTCTATCAAAAGCCTGATATGGATTGATCTTTACCTCACCAGTCTGTAAAAGCTGTTCAAGTACCGGCTCAAGTTCATACGGCAATAAATAAGATTCTTTACCTCTTTCAACATCAATAATTTCCACGTTTATCGGCAATATCAGTTCCTTATTTACTATTGCTGCAGACTGCGAAATACCCTGATCACGCATATCATCGTCAAAGAAGGGATCAACAAATACTCCTTTTTTAGTGGTAGGCTCTCTTGAATTTGCATCACTGCGTAGACGCTCCTCTGCAACTAGCGCATAAAGATCTCTTATTCCACTCTTCATTGCTTCGAGTTCATTCATCGGTACTACATGGATAGCATTATTCACTACTTTTATTTTCCCCTCTTCCCCTTCTTTCCACGTCTGATGAATGTAGCAGAGTAAAAGTTGTCCGCTAGGTGCTTTTGGCATTGATGGTTTCCAAGGATGGGCAATTCCCTTGATTCTTCTTACCACTCCTTTGCTATCGATAGTAATTAAATCAAAGCGTGGCATTTTCCAGGTATAATCAATCAGAACCAAGCTATTATCAACTGCTCCCCTTACTTTACATCCTTGTTCATTTATATCTTCAGGACTCACCTGAGTTCGACAGCGATAGGTTATCAGGTAACTACTCCCAGGTGCAGGTTCTTTCCCTGCCAATGACCAATCAACGTTTCCTGCGTTTAGTTTATAATCTACACTATTTTCATAAATTATATTGCCTTGCTTAACTTGAATAATCTCAAGTACTGCAGAGTCAGGTATCGGATCAATAGCTCCAGAATATGAACCATGAGTAATGGTAATAGTTTTTTGAACAGTTATATCTACTTTTTTAATTTCACTTATTGGAAAATCATTAACTTTCAGTTCCATTACTCTTTGGCTATTTGGCTGAAAAGTATGTGGTTCTGATTCAACTGATTTTATATCTGGATCTTCATCAAAAGAAACACGAATACTGTGAGGAAGTTCAATCTCATAGCCATCAACATGAGCTTTTCCCTCATTAATCACAAATATTTTTTTTCCTCCTTCGCCCTCTTCCTTTTGCAGAAACATTACTTCTAGGCCATTTACAACATAGGAACCATTTGCCTCCTTGTCATAACGAGCAAGTGCAGTGGTTACTATATTTGCCTGTGGTGGCGGTGAATACTGAACAAGAACTCCGTTTTCAATATTGTAAATTGGATAGAATTCCCCATTTGCGGAGTTAACAGTAACACTCTCTGCTTGATAACCCCAAATGGTGGAAACTTTAAGTCTTGCTGCCCCTACTTCTTGATAATTACGCGTACCAACTGCAGGATCACGAAGATTTTCATCCTCAAGTTCTGTGATGGTAGATTCTACGTAATAAACACCGATACGAACTGTGGTATTTAGTGGAATAATAAATTCTTCTTTTTCGACTTTTCTAACCGCTCCACGAAGATAGATTTTTCCAGCTTCAAGTGTAACTTTTCCCCCGTCTATGATACAATTGCTTCCCGTTATAATATCACCATCACGAAATATCGCATCTCCTATGCCTTTGAGCCTCAAAAGAGCATAATCTTGAATCTCATTTAATTCTGCTGACTGCAAACCTCTTCCTGCAAGGAACAAGCTTTTCTCGTATTCTTTGTCAGAGCGATTGTAATAGTTATTCAAGGTCATCAATTAACCTCTGCCTTATAAGGTATTATTACCATAATCTCCTCTATTTTATCTGCATTAGTTGCTTTTATAACCCAATCACTTTCTAGCTGAGTTACGCTTACTTTATGGGTATTTCTATTCCAAATATTACTACCCAATTTTATATCCACCTGACTTTCATCTGAGATCTTTGGTATGAGGTAAACACCGTTATAACTTAAATCAATTTCTGGGTTTTTAATCTCAGCGGGAAAAGTAGGTTTAAACTTAAGCTCTGATGATTGTTTAAATCTTTGCCACTCTTCTTGATCAAACTCGCTTAACTTCACTGCCAGCATATCGTAATAGTACTTCAGTTTTGGCAGAGCTTTTACTTTATCGCAGAGCTCCTCGCCACCATCAAACGCAGTATAATCAAGATGAACAATTACATCAGAAACTTTCGTAGCATTTCGCAGTTTCAATATCCAATCAGATACCGCCCCTGTACCTTCAAATGGTAGATAACGTTCATCATTGAAGTTTAATTCAAATAATCCACTGTCTGCTTGGTTTCCTTTTGATATTGCTATCTGTTGACCTGTTTTCCAATTTACCCTTATCGACTCATTTGATTCATCACTTTCACCAAGTAATGATTTTATTGCCTCAATATCAGGTTTAAGTACCACTCTGTTGCCTGTTTGCTGCAAAGTAGCATGAATATCCTGATAAGGAGCAACTTCTGCTCTAATAGTGATCCTTATACTCTTGATCTTACGGCAATAATGACCTGGAAAATCAAGGTCAAACATCTTTTCTGTTAATGCAAACTTACAGCTTCCTTTTGTTTTTAAGTCATTGATTGCAATAGGACTTAAAGGCATTGTTTTAGTAATCTCCAAAGCTCTCTCATTATTATCAAGATACTCTTTAGTCATCTGCTCAAGAGCAAATTTTAAACTATGACCTGCAAGTAATCCTTCTTTTAAGCTGTTCCAAGAGCTTGCTGTAATAAATACTCTATCATTATTCAACTCATACTGATAAGTTTTTTCCACCTGTTTTACCATCTCCAAGGCCATCTTGTAAGCTTGGAAATATATTATCGCTATTTGCCCTTTTATCCAGTCATAGAGCTCTTTACTTGTAAACTTACTTTCGAAGAATTCTCTTTTTTCCTGGTTTTGCTTGATTGACTCTTGATGTACTTTTAATTCTTGCTCAGCAATAGCTTGGTTAATTTGATTAGCCTCTATTGTATGATTAATCTGCTTCACATCACAGGTAGCTAGCTTTTTCTGTAAATCCCAATCCTCATCACGTCTTTGATAACTTGCTATAATGTTGCATAATTCAGCACCATCTCTCATATTATCTGCTAAGGCACTGACAGATTCTGCTCCTGCTTCTACGGAAAAACCGGGATGAAAACCGCCATTAGAAAAGCCAAATATTGTAGGTGTCCAATGAGTTAACGCCGCAGCTCCAAATGTACCAGAAGCTCCAAGTCTTGTTGCAATTGCTCCAGAACGCAAAGTTACTCCTGTTAATTCAAGAGCTGATAAACCATGGAGTAATCCACTGAGAATTGGTAAATCAGAAAATACACCAGAACTAATTAATTTTTCATAATGAGATCTACGCTCCTCAGCATTATTTAAACTTGCATTTAGCGCATCTTGTTCTTTCTTTAAGGTCTCTATGGTCCTTTCTTTAATCGATGAGATTAAATTACTGATTATTCCTTCTTGTTTGTTGTAAAAAATAGTTAATGATTCAGCATCTCTCTTTTCCAAAACATCAAGTAACTCTGAGCCAAATTGCATCACAGTTTCAACTATTGATTTTGCATAACTCACCATCTGACTGAATCGATAATGTGGTAGGTGTATTTGCGGTAATTCTACAGAATGGCCTCCAGTTACTGCTGATAGTTGCTTAGGATTAAGCGGTGGCTGGAATAAAGGCGGTACTGCTTTTTTGCCTTCCATATCTAAACAATGTCTTATCTTGTATAAACGATCTTCAACTTTATCCCAAAGACCAATAAAGCTCTTGTTTTCAGGCGTGCAGAAGTAATTGCTGTATTTGATAAGATCATGAGCTTCATCAGATTGAACTGCGAGTTGTGAACCAGAGGGTAGTTCTGTTTCCAGTTGCAATAAATCATGCGGTTTTAATTCATTGAAGGATTGAGGCTGAACTGAAAAATTTCCTTTTTTAATAGGTTTTGGTCCAAGTAAATCCCAAGCTCTGATATACAGCATCGTAGCTTGATTTAATGCTTCCCAAGATCCCTTAGCAAAGAGCATATCTCCCCAATCGATGAGATTGTTTATGTAAGATATGATGATGTACTTTTCAAATGAAGTTACATGTTGTTTTGCAATGGTGTATGGATCAAATGGATCAATCGCTAATTCTGTAGTAGTTTGCGTATCACTCAGTGATGCAACGATATTATCACTGTTATGCTCTTCAAAAGGCAAAAACTGCCATGCTTTATCATTGGTAGGGTTGAAGATATATTGATACCATTTTCTTGCTGTAGCAAAATCCTGCTCTCGATTTAAATGCCATGCAGTCAGCATTGGTATATGAAAGAATATCTCCCACAGATAAAGGCCATAGGCACCACTAAAATCTAAAAGATCACTTGGACGATGAACAACACTATTCGTTGGGTAAAATCTTTCGAATTTAAGTTGTTCTATTTTCTGCGACTCTAAAGTTAAAATTCTCTTTGGCCCTCCAGCATAAGCTTTTTGCCGTAAATCACGCACATTGCCAGTGATGTTTAATCTCATAAAAGAGAATTTCATATCTTTAAAATCTAATTTTTTTGGAGTTTCACCGATATACTCAAACTCAAGTTTATTTTCACTTTTGTTTATCTTATAAGTTGATTGCTCACTGATTGCAGATAAGTTGTAATCTTTAGGTAAAAGCAAGAAAGATTCACGAATATTTTCACGCTCTAAGTTACCTTCGACAATGAACCAACCTGGTTTGTTTATTACTTGCTGTGATAGAGATTTTTTAAAACCACCTAATAATGTTAATTGTTTTGTAGAATCATTTTCATATAAGAGTTTAGCATTACCCTCTTTATTGGTCACGTTTGTTTCAAATATGTTTTTAGTTTCTCCTAAATTAAACTTATCGCTATTATTAATTGCATCATAGGACGAACTCAGAATTTTATCTGCTAATATTTCATATTTTACTACTAATGGGTAAGAATTTGCATCATTACCAATGAACGTTACCTTACTGCCTTGAATAATATGTGCTCTATAATAAACATTATTAGTTTTAGTTATAGCGGTCCATGTATCGCTCTCATTATCATAAATATTTATTTCTTCACAGTTAAAAAAAATGGCTTTTTGACCTAGTACTACAGTCTGTATACCACATCGTCCTCGATTAGCAGAATGAGTACGAGTTGTCCAATTTCCTGTTTCATCATCGTAGATGTCTATTTGTGAAGAGTCTTGATTTTCACCTTTTGTCCCACCAAAGAAAATAGCTTTCTTGCCTACTACTGCTAATGCTAATGACATAAAACTTCGTGCTTCACTAGCGGTATGAGTAGTCCACCTTCCAGTTTCATCATCATAAATATCTACTTGAGCAGAGTATTGACCAGGATATTTTTCGCCACCAAAAAAAATAGCCTTTTTACCTACTACTGCTACTGCTATAAAAGATCGCGCTTCACTAGCAGTATGAGCAGTCCAACTTCCAGTTTCATAATTATAAATCTCTATTTGTGAAGACGGCTCTCCTCCAAAGAAAATAGCCTTTTTACCTACTACTGCTACTGTGTCTCGTGCTTCACGGGTAGCATGAGTTGTCCATGTGCCTTTTTCGTCGTCATAAATATCTATTTGTCTGGATCTACCATTACTTCTTTCTCCCCATCCTTTAAAGAAAATAGCTTTTTTGTCTACTACTTTAACTTTTCCACCATATTGTCCTTCACTAGCGGTGTGAGTTGACCATCTGCCTGTTTCATCATCATAAATATCTATTTTTGAGGACTTTCCATTAAAATCATAACCCCCAAAGAAAATAGCCTTTTTGCCGACTACTGCAACTTCTGCATTCTCTCTTGCTTCACTAGCAGTATGGGTTGTCCAACTTCCAGTTTCATCATCATAAATATCTATTTTCGATGAATATACTCGATCACCTTTTGATCCGCCAAAGAAAATAGCTTTTTTGCCTACTACCGCTACTGCAATGGCTACTGGTCTTCTTGCTTCACTAGCAGTATGGGTTGTCCAACTCCCGGTTTGATTGTCATAAATATCTACTTGTGAAGAATATTGATAATTTGGATAATCACCCTTATCTCCCCCAAAGAAAATAGCCTTTTTACCTACTACTGCAACTTTCGGAAAGCTTCGCCCTTCACTAGCAGTGTGAGTTGTCCAGGTTTCATTTTCATTATCATAGATATCTACTTTTGCGGACTCAACACCATAAAAGAAAATAACCTTATTACCAATTACAACTTGCGTTGCGTTTCTCTCAGTGTATTTCTTCAAGTTAACAGTACGCATTTCATAAGCGAGATTATTAACAAACATTCCTTGCTGACTCTCACTGGCAACCAAATCTTCATCAAGAGTAAATAGATTAGATGGGCTTACACTATCAAATTTTGTTTCACCAATGACAATTACTATTCGTCTTTCACTTCCACCATGTTCTTTCAGATAAAAAGCTGCTACTTTCTTCCAGTATAATTTCTTTGCTTCATTAACTGGCTCCACTTTAATATCACTTGCAAGCTTTTGCGGTGCTGTCCAACTGCCACTTGGCTTTTGAAAGATATAATTAATCGTTGCATCAACTCTTTTTTCATTATCTTTCCCTTTTTCAATTTGCTGTACCCAAAATATAAATAACCTGTTAAATGCATGTATTGGGGTTATAGTTTCAACTGGAATCGATGCTTCTATTTTCTCCCACGCAGTCCAGTAGAGGATATTTTGGTTTTCTTCATCAAATATTGCTGTGCGGTAATAATAATCATAGGGTTGGGCAAGGGTGCGACCAATAACATATAAAGTATTTTTTCCATCTACTCTCTCAAAACAACTATCAACTATCTTTAAGCTGGTTACTTGTTCAAAATCTTCAAAATATTTCATATATGCATCGCTTACCCCTTCATCGGTGATGTTTCCTTGCATGAGAGTATTTTGTAGTTTTTTGTATTCTGGAGTAACAATTTTGCGTAATGTTGGATTTAAGTAGTTTTCTGGATATAATTTTATCTTATTGCTTGCTTCCCACTCCCGATAACTGGACAGCCATTTCCATTTTTCTTCAGTGAATTTCTCATCAACCTTTATACCTTCTTCTATCTTCATCATAGCGCGATGAATGTATAGCTGAACACTATTTAGTGCTGCTTTAATCGGCGAAATCTTTGAACATTCACTCATTTCAACATCTATCAGCAAGAATCCATAGAGATCCCTCATGTTTTTTAGGTCTTGATTGATATGTATCATGTACCTTGCGAGAATATCCCGCTTTTCTCTTGCTAAATATCCTTCGTCTTCTTCAGTAATGAGCTCCAAATCTCGAGCAACATCAGTATATTTTTTCCACTCATCATTTCCACTTACTTTTAAATTATATAAATCCTTGAGCTTTAGTAGAACTTTGACGTTAATACCAGCTATATCCATGAGAGGTTTAATCTTCATCAGAGAGCCTACTGGATCTTGCTTCTCAAAACATGGCCTAAATATTTTGACCTCTTTAATAGCTTCTAGCGTATCTTGATTCCAACCAGTTAGCTGAACCATTTTTTCTATTATTTTGTCACTTTTGTAGTCATTTCCATATAGCCAGCTTATGTATTCTGGCAACTTAGAATATAATCCCTTTAGTGTTCTATAGTTTGCTAAAGTCTTGATCTGCTCAATTGACCAGGTTTCTTGTCCTCCATATGCACTCTTGTAATTTGCAATACTCTCTACTTCAAGTTTTAATGTTGTAAATACATCTATATTATGAAGAAACTTTTCTAAAAATCCTCTGTCTGAAAATGATTGCGGATTCTCTAGATCAGCAGTAAATGTATAAATAGCATCTAGTATTTCAGGTTGAATATTACCTACAAACTTATACACCTCGTTATAGAAACTTTGCTGATCTTTTACTCCTTGTACTGAATTGTGCAATTGTTCTGCAAGTTGCTTGCTTGAGGCAGGATCAATCAATCTGCGTATTTGCTCTGTCGTAATTGCATGTTTTGTTAGCCAATCATTAAACTCAACTACATTGTCTTGATTTACTCCTTCTATCTTTAATTGTGATAAGAGCTCTGCTATTGGTATGTTTACTAATCTTGCAAGCAGAACTTGTTTGTATACTTTTAAAATTTTTTCTCCGAATACCTCTTGATCATTGTGGTAGTTAATTAAAGAAGTTAATTCATTACTATTTACTCCTAAAATATTTTGTAATGTACTATAGTTACTTGCTGTGGCAGCTAAATCTTTGAGGCTTTTTTGACTTAGAAGTGCTTTAAATTCTGGTAAACTGTCAATTTTATTTGATATACCCTCTGGTAGACTATCAGCATACAATGCAAATATTTTAGCTAAAGGTTGTTGAAATTTTTCATGTAGATTTTTAATCTTTGCTATTTTTTTCTGATCAATTTTACCCTCACTTAGTGCTTGAGTTAACTCATCAAATGACCAGTTGAGTTTGTTTGCTAAACGAATAAAGCGATGTAGAAAGCCCAGTGCTTGATTGTCAAGATTGTTTATAGTTTGTTCTTTACGCTCATCTATAGTTTGTTCTGTAATAGTAAGTGTTATTGAACCTTTAATTTTATTATAGCTATCAAGTAATGACTGAAGTTTATCGTGTTCTATACCTGTTTGTACGATAAACTTATCAACATTGTTCAATTGATTTATTTCTGTTATTCCATATACTTCTTTTAAATAAGCTTCTGTTTCATTATCAGACGTAATTACTTCATATTCTTCTGGAGAAAGACCTAAAAACTCTGCATCAGTGTCAGCATTTTCAATGAGCATTTTGTATATCTCTACTAAGCTTGTTTTATGCTTTTTAAGGTAAGCACGTATACTCATTAGCGGAAAATTTGCCGGAAGATTAAAAGGATATTTGGCAGTTGCAAGCTTACATAGAATATCATCTCCAAGATCATGTTTTAGCTTTTTCTCCATTATCTCATTGACAATTTCAAGATATAACTTTTCTTTGTTAGTATTGTCGCAATCGAGTTTAATATCGTAGAGATCAGGACGACGTTCCTTAAGTAATTTAGGTGGACAAATATATTTATTAACTATTTCCAATAACTTAACCAGATAAGCTGCTGGACTTAGTACTGATTGGCAACTTTCGCACTGATTGTAATTATCAGTATTAAAGATTTTTGGTATATGCATGTTTTCCCCTATAAATTTTAATGTATGTTGCAGCAGTGTTGAGCTCGATAATGAGGCTCAGAAATTTCCTTAGCATTTGCTACATAAACTGAGATAAACTTCTTTCTGGCTACAGCTTTTTTGTAGATATCCCGTGCTGTGCTTTCTAAAAATGTATCTTTTACTGCTTCAACAAACCTATCTTCAGATAAATCAGTAATCTTAAATGCTGAGTCATATAGAAAATTTCCGTTATCTTTAAAACTGAGTAGCTGCTCAGCAGTGGAATCATCAAGTCCTATCTTCTGTAACCGAGTAAGCGCATCTTTTGTCATTTCTTTTTCTCCCTTCATAAATTTTTTAAAATGTAACCACAAATGAAAAAGTTTCTCTTGTAGCTGCGGTTCTGATAAGTGGTACCGTGTGTTCTAAAACTAATAAAATTCCCGGGTTTTCTACGTCTTTTGGCTCAAAATATCTCTGTCCTTCTGGAAGTTCTTCTTTTATTTTAGTACCAACCATAACCCCTAGTTCCCTTATCACTTGATTTGCTGCATCCGTGAAATCGAAAGTAAATGTGAGGAAAAGGTTGTTGGTTGGTACATTAGAGGGCCTAAACCTTCCAGATGGAGTTACAAGCTCTCCATTCTCATCACCTGTGCAGAAGAGAACCTCATCGACAACGCGTCTGCCAAGTTCATTTAGCAGTTTTTCAGACGTAATGGATTCAGATGGTGTATCTTGGGTATACTCTATAGTAACTGTTCCACCTGTAGGAATAGAGCTATTTTCCGTACGTTTTATTACACCAGCAACTGTATAGTCTATACTTGACTGATAAGTTGTTTGTCCTGTAAAAACCCTTACATCTTTAATGGGGTAGTGTTCAAGCTTAATTTCACCCTCAACAAAAACTTTTTCGACCTGATGGCTACTTTCCCAATTGGCATCACCACTTCCCCAAGCAAGATGTATAACTTGCTCTTTTATACTTGCTGCTATTGCTGCTCGACCTGATTGTGTAAGAATTGACACCTGTGATGAGTTTGAAAGGCTTATATAATATATATTCAGGATTTGGAAAATTTTTGTCCAAAAAAAATGCATTTTTGCCTAATTTTTTATTGCAGTATTATTTGAAAATCGAACTGTATTATTCTCGAAAAAAAACAATAGAATATCAATAGGTTAAAAATCACATCTGTATTATTTATTTTTGCTCCTGTCCTACAAAGTGCACCTATAAGTTCTCATCCTTAAAGCTATTAATTGTTTTAAGGAGAAGTTATGAAACGTTATTCTGGTGTTGATTCTATAGTTGTTCAAAACATACAGTACCAAGTTAAAAGGTTAAAATTTTTTGAATGCTTTGCTCATGAAACTCATGAAGATCTTGAGCAAGAACTCTTCTGTGAAATTTGGACTTATCTTGATAGATATGATGAAAGTAAAGGTAGCTTTAACACTTTTGTAGCAAGATTAACTGAACGTCGTGCTAACAACTTATTAGAGAAACAACTATGTATAAAACGCAATATTAATAACTACATCAATATTGAGAAAATAGAAGCTTTTGAAGATGAAGTAGCGAAACGTACTGATGTAGATTACATGATTTCAACGCTACCAAGAAAGATGCAAAAGATATGCGAACAACTCAAGTACTTTAACTTATATGAAGTTGCTAAGATGAACAACATATCAAGAACTACTTTAAATACTATGATAAGAAAAATACGTACAAAACTCTCTTCCATCTACTACAAGGGCAAAAAGAAAAATTGAACATAAATTCTACCTTTCCTGAATATATAACATATAACATTGAGGTGAATAAATGACTTTTAAAATTTTAAACAATAATGAAAGACTGAAAACAACCACAGGCATAAAAGTAGTAATTTTTGGTCCTTACGGTATTGGTAAAACCAGCCTCTTAAAGACTATAAGTGAACCAACACTTTGTCTTGACTTTGAAGCAGGTCTGCTTGCTGTTCAAGATTGGCAGGGAGATTCAATCAGTGTTCGTACTTGGAGTCAAGCTCGGGATATTGCCTGCCTAATTGGTGGTCCGAACCCTGCACTAAAATCTGATCAAGCGTATAGCCAAAAACACTATGAGCACGTATCAAGTAAATACAATGAAGAGTTTTCTAAATATCGATGTATTTTTATTGATAGCATCACTGTAGCATCACGTCTTTGTCTCTTATGGGCAAAAATGCAACCGGAAGCTTTTTCTGAGAGAAGTGGAAAGCAAGACATGAGAGCTGCTTACGGAATACTTGCGCAAGAGATGATGGGATGGCTCAATCAGTTTCAGCACATTCCAAATAAAGATATCATTACCGTTGGTACTTTAGGTCAATATTTAGATGACTTCAATCGTCCGACCTGGCTGCCTCAATGTGAAGGGGCTAAAACTGCTAGTGAAATTCCTGGAATTGTTGATGAAGTAATCAGCATGGTTGGAATCAAGAAAGATGATGGAACGGAGAAACGTTCATTTGTCTGTCAGACCATTAATTCTTGGGGATACCCGGCAAAGATCGAAGTGGATGCCTCAATATGGTTGAAGAACCGCATCTGGGAAAATTACTTACGAAAATTAAAGCTAAGGCTTTGCTACTGCTACTAATCAAAGTTAACTTTTAGAGGTTATATATGCTACAAGACTTTTTAACTACTGGTCAAAAAATCCCTTTTTCAGCGTAAAAGAGTATTTAAGTGATCCAACACCAGTACCAGAAGATCATCTACCAAGGATATTAACCCCAAGAGGATTATGGTATTTGGCGGGCCACCTAAAATTGGTAAAAGCGATTTTCTAATTCATGGCTCATGCACATGGCTGCTGGCGTTTCATTTCTGGTATGATTCCAATCAGCCTAGAAAGTTCTCTGTCTGCAGACTGAAATTGATGATGGATATTTAAAGAGCGTCTACAGGAGTTAAAACTTGATAAAGAGCTTTTGGATATGTGCAAAACTTCATGATCACGCCAAGAGTACAACTATCGTTTAGTAGTGAAGAGATAGATGAAATAAAAAACTCTCTAGAGGACAAATGTTTTAAGCCTAATATTATTGCCATCGATCCTCTACGAAAATATCTTTAATTCAGGTAATGAGAACGATAACAGTGCTATGTTGTTCTTCCTGCAAAAAACGCTTGAAAGACTGAGAAATGTTATTAATCCAGACGCTGGGATAATTTTGACCCATCACACAAAAAAATTGTCCAAAAAGATGCTGGAAGAAGATCCATTTCAAGGTTTAAGTGGTGCTGGGTCTTTAAGGGGATTCTACACTACTGGAATGGTGATTTCAGTCAAGATGAAGGAAGCACTGTCCGCCAAATAGTATTTGAGTTACGTAATGGTGAACGTGTGCCAAGTAAGCTTGTCGATAAGATAAATGGTAGTTGGCAACTTATAAATCAATGGAACAACTGATTCTTTTTCACTTTATTATGGAGTATTTATGTTACAGGATTTAACTGATTTAATACTGCA
>BMAO01037390.1:0-23485 GCA_019973975.1 Trichonephila clavata | reverse complement strand
AAAAAAAAAAAAATTAGCAGTAATTGTTATGGATAGCATCATTCTGGAATTTAAACTAAATCGTTCATCTTTTGAAATAGCTTTCCGAGGGTAGTATGTAATATTTTTCTTTTAATGGAGAGTCTTAAGTTAGGTGATATTCTCTCAAATTACATTAATTTTAACTAAACCAGCAAAGTTTTTACCGGACCTGGGACTGAGATTAACAGCACGACTATGAAAATCACGTCAGTGAAAATAATCAATGTAAAACTGTGAAAATTTTTTGTCACAGTACTTCTAATGATGTGATAAATGGAGAGTGTCGATTTCCCACATTTTCAAAAATATGCTAGTCATCACTTCCTTCCTCAGGGTCTCGACAGCCCAGGGTGGGCCTTGGCCCTCTCAAGAAGCCTTTTTCAGCTAGTGTTCTCTAATTCTTAGTTCTCAAAAACGGAGATCTTTTTCTAGGTCCATCTAAGATTTGGCCTGCCTTTTCTTCGTGTGCCAACTGGTTGGGCATTGAAGACTTTTTTAGTGGTACGGTCTTCGTCCATTCCGACAACGTGACCTGCCTATTTGATTCGTTGTATTTAGTCATCACTTACCCAAGTGAAAATGAATTTTCCCCAGAACATATGACCCCCCCCCCGTCCCTTTCACCCCATTCCTGCTTGTCGTTGAGTTTCGGGACATCTTGTATACTCTGAATCTTAATTTGCACTATTTCTTCAAATTCTGCAGATTATTTTTTAATTGCTTATTTTATTTTAAGTATTGATAGTGCATAATATCTTACTAAGTTATTTCAAGTCTACAAAGAAATATATCAAAGAGAGAATCGAAACCGTCTGGTGATTGAACTTACCAAGGTAATAAGTTTTATTAACAGACGAATTTTAATTGTTTCTCCGATCAAGTCTTCGAAGCTCATTTTCAAATAAAAAAGAAAATCTCAAATCATAAAAAGTTCATTACGTTGATAAGAATGATTTCTGTATTTGGGCCAACACACAGTTCCTTCGTCACCTTGACTGTTTGAAATGAAATACGTGTTTGCTTAGATCGTTGCTACGATTTCTAGTTCACAATACTAGAAATGATTTCAAGGGTAACCTATGATGTTGAGATGGAAATTATTGATGATGCTAAGTCAACATCTTTTATCGATGAACCAATTATTTTTAAACCAGAATTATGATGAAAGTGATTAATTTCGGACGGTCAATTTCAATCAATAATAATTTTAATTTTAGTATGGTCGTTTAGTTTGAGTACAAAAAGCTGATATTTTGATTTCAAAATAAATTAGAGTTTGTCTAAACAGAATCAGTGTCTAAATTAGCACATACATGACTTTTTTTGTATAATTTATTTTTTTTATAGATACCCTTTTAAGTGCTTTGAAATTATTAGTTACTTTTCACATTTTTAGCATGCAAATTTTACATTTTTGTTAAAAGTAGATTTTTTTTTTTAAAAAAAAGCATTTTCAGATTACTTCTTTTTATATTTAAAGTTCAACATCCTTACACTTCAAAATTCATTTTACATAAGAAAAAAAAGTTGGCAAATTATCAACATATACTATACGCTAATACATATACATATATACAGGGTCGATTCACACATTTTTACTCGTATGACTACACCTACCCCACTATTAAACCACTTAGGGGCTCTAGACATTTTCTACTTAGCTGGTCTTCTCCGTCCCTCACAGGAAATATATACAGAGCTTCTAAAAAGTATAAAACAAAACCAAAATGTGAAAAACTAAAAACTCTTAAATTTTTATTAGTAAAAAATGCTGTTGGGTGGTGGTGAATGTTGTTTCATTTTATTGATTTTATTAATAGCATCTTGTAATTATATAAAAATGAATATTTTTTTTCTGCAGTTGCCAAGCAGGAAAAAGTAAAAATGTCATGTTTACAAATCTTTTCAAAAAAGCGGTTTCACCGGACTTAGACATTCATCTATGCGATGATCCGGCCCTGCCCCAGGGACGTCTTAAGGCATGGGCCCAAAGCCTTGTTTTGTTCTGCACTCTGTCTTAATAAGATCATGATCCGGTTAATTTTAATGGTCAAATATTATTCCCGTACATATTCTCCGAAAAACAGGGAATTTCAAACTGCATGTCAACTGACAAAAGTGGTATGACTGTGTTATTATATGATGGCCATTGTCTAGGCCTAATTCTATGAACAATAATTCAACTCATTTAGTTGAAATGCGACCATCGGTCGTGCCAGTTTGTGCCTAGATTTTTGAGATACTGAATCGGGCACATTTATTTGTTTCAAATTACTGTTTTAGCGAATACTTGACAATGCATGTTATATACTGTACACTTTTAAAGATCTTAGGTATGGCCTACTTTTGCATGGAGGCCCAGGGCCTCAAAAAATCTTAAGATTTCTCAGGGCCTCAAATAGTCTTAAGACGTCCTACCCTGCCCTACTTCAGACTTAAACAGAACACAACCAATTAAACGAGGTAGGCGGAGACCACACAGTGCCGGTTTATCCATTGGGCTCAGATAAGCTGGACTTACCAGATTTTCTGGCTATTAAATTTCGATCTGCGAGTGCCAAGAGGGCCTGTAGATTTTATGTGCCCAGGGCCCAAAATAGGCCTAAACTGGCAATGGTGGAGACAGTTGGGTTTGGGGGTCAAAAATTTGAACATAAGCTAACTAACCTAATTGGGAACTGCTCTAGTAACTGTTAATAAACTCGAGAAACCAAATCTGCCTCATCAATTATGTTAAAAGTTATTTAGAATTACAGTTTTCAACTAGTATCTTAGTAAGTTTTCCCTTTGAAATCATCTACACGGAGAATTTATTGAATGATTTGCCAACACAGAAGAATACTGCAAACTACTTCCCACGTTAACGACAAATAAAAATTATGAGTACTGTGTTATTAAATCTGAGTTGGATTGTGTGTCTTATTTATATAAGTAAATGTTAAGTCTCTCTGCCTTCAGATTGAGATCAGCGATACTCAACCTGAAGTCCGCATGTGCCCCACTGGACCTTATTGAGTGGCCTGGTCATGATCCATTGCACAAAAATAATTATATAAGAACAATGCGTTAAAAATTTAGCGAGAAATTCTATCAATCAAGTAATCAAATATGTCAATTTCTATCGGTGTCGTACTGGTACAAATTGCTAGAAACTTTTTTCTTTTTGTAATTGTAACGGTTAGTGATAAACATATGAAATTGTTAAGGACAAACATATGAATTGATTGATACAGAAATTGTTTGTTTCTTAAATGCTTCCGAGGTACTCTTTGATAAATTCAATTATTTGTTCAGAGTTTTTTTTTATATAAAATCAAAAAGTATTTGAATAAATTTTAAACAAAAATGCACAAGAAAATATGAACCGATTTTAAACAAAAAATATTGATATTAGTCTGGACTTCAGTAAAAACTCTTTGCTACCCCATCCTTCACTTGATAATTCAATATCTGAAATAAAAATAAGTGAGGTTTTCTGAAAAGCAAATTATCAACTTACAAGGAAGCTTTGTTTTTACGAAAGAATGCAAATAATTGGCTTGGGATCATTAATGAAAAGAAATCGAAATTATACTCTGTAATTGGGTACGAGGCCGATGTGCAGTGCGGGCACCGCACGCAGGCGGCCAAAACAAGGGGCAGCCACACAGGCTGTGCATATAGTTCTATCAATCACAATCAAGCAAAATTTTTTACGAATTTCTCAAAATAACACTTATAATTCAAATTAATAATGCTGAATTTTAAATAGTTATTAAAAAATCAAAATGAGTCCCGGTTTCTCTGTAGCATAGCATAGTTTAAGAAATATAGAATGTTGGTCCACATAGTCCATTAATTAAGTCCATACTCTATAATACACATCCTTCATTTGGTAGCAAAATTCGTGACAAAGCGGGCCACTATAAGAAAAGGTGTAATTTTTTTTTTGCTTATTAGCGGTACTGGCGGCGCACTGTGGATCGATACTTAACAAAGGCATCTCACAAAAATGGTTTTTGCGAAAGTTGCTTTACGAAAATATCTAACGTGGTTAGTATTACCTAAGACATAGGAATGTTTAAATTCAATATGCATTTTTAGGGAAATTAAAAGTTTTCAATTGAATAACAGTCTTATACAATATAGAAAAACAAAATAGGGGAAAGAAGTTATTTTTGTGTCAATTTGCGTTTTTATTAATGATTTATTTTTTACTCTTATGCAGGTAGATGAGTTTATAACGTCGGCGTTAAGTGTCAAAATATGAAGAATTCTCTAGAGGGGCGGCACATTAGGTCTTAGCATGCGGGCGGCCGAAACCCTAGGATCGGTCTTTAATTGGGTAAAAAATGCATAAAATCTATTTTTTGTGAGTTGAGTTTGGTAGAGTTTAAAACAGTTTTAAAACAAAATCCAGAATTATGCGTTTTGATATTTTTATCAATTTTCGGCATTTTAAATGTCCTTGAACTTATAACGTCCCCTTCCCCATCAATTCTTATGTTGTGGCCCGCGTGAAATAGTTATATGTATGTGACCCGGCGGAAAAAAGGCCGAGTCCCCTTGACCTCTCAGTTGATATTTACACGCTAAACTCGGTTTTATGTCTACTAATACTATGTAGCTTATAATTAGAAGAGTTAAAACTCCGCTTCCAATATTTCATGTTATGCTACCCAAGAATGAAAATTTCGAATTGTCTCACTTATGCTACGTGGTCATCCGCGTTGAAGGATTCTTCATTTGTGAAACCATGCATTGTTTTAACTGCAATAATTTTAGCTACTCTGTGGCAAATTATTTTATGAAGTCAAAATGTGGTGAACAGCTTCTTACCTGAAATGACCATATTAAAAACAACAACTAGAGAGTTCCTTTGTGTTAATTGTGAATGCTAGGGACACGTTGCACATTGTAAAGAAATATCCAAAAATTTTCTGTATTACATTAGGCAAGATCAATTTAATCCTGTTCGACCAGGCTAAAGTAGTTGATGAATATGAGCCCTTCCTTCATCAGTGGCTCGACAGCTCGGGGTGAGCCTTGATTTTCTCAAGAAGCCTTTTCCAGGCCAGCCTTCTTCCTGTTAGTATTCTCAATTCTTAGCTCTTAAAACTAAGACCTTTTTCTAGGCCACCAATGCACGTTAAGATTTCGCCTGCTCTTTCTTCGTGTGCCATTTGGTTGGGCATTGAAGACTTTTTTTAGTGGTCCAGTCTTCGTCCATTCTGACAACTTGACCTACCCATTTAATTCGTTGTATTTTGATGGAGTTAGCAATGTCAGGTTCTTTATATGATTGATTGAGCTCGAAATTTCACCTTCTTCGCCACGTTCCATTTTCCTGAAATTCCTCCAAAAATAAATCTTAAAATCTTCCTTTCGTAGATACTTATCATGTTCTCATCTGTTCGAGACCTGGAATGAGTCCTTCCTACATAAGTAAGAAATAACCTTAATCCCCCATTAACTCTTCTCAGAATTTTATTAACAATGTAAAAAAACAGAAGCTTAAATAATAACAATCGGCTATCTGATATTCTTCAAGTAATTTAATATCAAAAATAGTAGATTCCATGGGAAAAAAATGCTCAATTATAGTTCCACAGATTAAAACTGCAAAAGGGGACATGGATAAATCATTTGCCTTCTTCTAATTAGAATCATAGAAACTACTCTTCTCGTTCGCTGCAGACTCCCTGACACGACCTTGAGGGCCATGTAACTAAACAGAGACTTTGAAATCAAAATAATGTAAATGAGATTCTAGCAAAACTAACCCATGACTCCCCTTTGCTAAAGTAGTTAGTGGAGATAATGCCACTCAGCAACAAATAAAATATGACTAGTAATCATCCTAATCAAAATTTCAAATTCAAAAGTAATAAACAGGTCATTGACTTTTTCCCCCGCCAAGTTCTAAAATTTCTGATTTTAATTTCATACCTCAATAAGCGAATATCAAACTTTTAATAGAATTAAATTCCCAAGTTTAAATTTTCAAAAGGGGATAAAAAAAGGGATTTGTCTCGATTGAATCTTTATAAAATTTTTCCTATAGTTAAAAATTTTTACTTTCAAATATTCTTATTCAATTATTATGTCTTATTTCTCTCAGAAAAAAAAATTTTAAGCTATTTTATTCCAGATTTTCTTAATTTAATTCATTTTTTCACTAAACACAAGGTAATGGAAAAACAAAAATGTAAAATATATATACATATATATAATCTCTTCGATTTTATCTCAAGAAGTAAAATTCTGAAAGTGACGAATGTATAAAGTGTCCTGGAATTATTGAAACAGAAATGTTATCTTTCTGATTTGCGCTTCGATTAAAAGTAAAGCCTTCTAAGCTATTTAATCTTTACAGGACAGGTGGTCGATATTTTAACCGAAGGAAATAGTCTCGTTAAGAATGGGGTTGGTTCAAAAATATACCAAGGAATTTCGTCGCCTCCAAACTACTTTCCGATCCCCGCATGGTCTGTTAAATCTCATAAACATCAATTATTTTGTCAAACTCCTTTGTTTTCTGTTGAGGGATAGGTACAAAATTTCTTAATTCCGAAATCGCAAAGATCCTCATCCAAGTTGGTGAACAGAACATCATCTTGTTGACATTGTCCGACGACACTTAACTGTAATTAAAAAGATAAACAACAAAAAGAATAGCATATGTCGAGAGTTCCGTTCGGAAAAATTAATGTGCTAAATTCATGTGACTATGACGTCACATGATAACTACAGTCACATGTTTCCAGCCAATCAGTTCATGCACTTTGCTGTTGCCAACTTTTGCTTTTTACAGAAACTTTCTTTTAAATAGTACATATTTACAAATAATAGTAACGCGTATAAGTAAAAAAGAATGCACTTTAGTTTAACAGTATACAGTATAATATAAGAATTTTTTTTAAAATTTAAAAATCTTTTTGAAGAATACTAATATTTAAAGTAAAAAAACAAGTACAAGTCTAATTTCAATTTTGAATTCAATAGAGAAAACGTGATCGCATTTATTATGTAACCTTCATGAATGTAGTTCATTGTTTTTCATAAAAAAGGAGTAATATAAAAAAAAAATTAAGTCAATTCCTACTTAGATAAAGTAATAAAAAAATTTGTTTTAGTTACTTTTTATTGAAGAGTTACAATTAATATAAATATGTATATATACATATGACAGAATCAAAACATTAAGAGGCAATTAATTTTTATTAATTGTCATTAAAGTATCGCATTGTCATCCAAAACAATCGTGTATATAAAATTTCAGTTCAACTGTTCATCTTTGAAACGTGAGGGGAAAAAAATCTTTTAAAGTTTTGACCCAAGTCGCTAAAAAGGAAGCCAACGTGGCTGTATCTGTAATTCTTTAAATAATTAATTTCAGTCAATAATTTTAATTAATTATAATGAAATTATCGTATTGTTACCCAAAACAATAGTGTATAGAAAATTTCAGCTCAAATGAGCGCTTTAAAATGTGAGAAAAATACCTTTTCAAGTTTTGACACGACAAAATGGTCGCTAAGTCGCCAAAAATGATGCCAACGTGGCTATATTTGTAATTCTTTGAATAATTAGTTTTAATCAATCATTTTTATTAATTATAATTAAATTACTGTATTGTCATCCAAAACAAGTGTATGTAAAGTTTCAGCTTAATTGAGTGCTTTAAAATACGTTTTATTAACGATTGAAAATTTGAACAAGATAAATATACAGAGAGTGAGTAAATAGTAGGAATTGAAAAATAGCAATTTTTTAGTAAAAGCAATAAAATTTAACGCGTGTCTAGTTTGCTTAGAAATCATTGTAATATAATAATAATAGATATTAATCCACCGCATTTTAAAGTTTTTTTAACTTACATATTTTTTAGTAATTATGAAAAATCTATAAGTGAAACATAGAAAAAATTAAATTTCAGTTTAGTATGCAACTTTTTTTTTTTACAGAAGATCGCCGTAAGTTGTACAAATCTAAAAATCGTGCATGGTGAAAATAATAAAATTATCACATGTACTTGTTTCACAGAATAACAATGACAATTTTTTTAAACGAAAGAATTTAATTTTTGAACATTCATCCACTGTTTCACTTTTTAAGTGTTTTTTGCTATCTCGAAATAATCATAAAAATTAAAAAGGGGGAATAAATTATGAAACACACAAAACTTTAAAAAATTGTAACACTATCCCAAAACAAAAGATGTACATATATTCCGGTATATTGCGCGCACTTTCAACGCAAAAATAAAATCGAAATTTACGAATGCGCGTTATACACCCTGTATAAAAGTTAGAGCTTTAAAAATAAAGAAAAGATGAGCTTATAAAAATTAAATTTCTACATATGCATTTGACCTCCTTTAGTAAATTTTAGTATACTTTCTAGCGTCCACATTTTCTATTGACATTGTAAATTTGGATAGAATGGTATAATGATGCACGTATCTACTCGTAAATGCTGAACTAGTGGCTTCTGCTTGGAATAACTGCCATGTCTGTGCCATTTGCTCTGTCAGAAACTTCTTCATATTATCCGATAGATGGGATTTAAAACAATCCCAAACTAGAAAAACTATCTGGATTCTTTAAAACACTATAGGACGCTTTCGCCAAGCATTTCTTATTCACACTTTTTTCATCCGTCCATCCTTCTCGTGTATATGAATGAAAACATCTTTCAGGAAATTAAGAGATTTGGGCATCGGTTACTTTTTTTCTTCCGTGGATTTTAATGTCTTGACTGCAAAGCAGAGCATCTGAGTGCTTCTCTGCTTTGCGGTCAAGACAACTTCACGAAATGCCTCACTTCATCTAAGTGAGGCATTTCGTGACTTGTTTTTTATATGAACCAGGGATGTCTTAAGACTTTTTCAGGTTCTGGGCCCTTACGCAAAAGTGGACCCTGGGTCCCTACGTAAAAGTAAGCCCTGGGTCCCTACAAAAATGTAGGCCCCACCTATGACCCATAAAAGTAGACAGTGAATCGCATTCGTTGTCAAATACTCGTACAAACCTGAAACAAATAAATATGTATGACTTAAAATCGCAGAAACTAGTTCAATTGACTTTCATCTTTAGACGAAATGAGTAATGATGGTGTATGGTGGTATGCCTAGGCTTATGCACAGGGGCATAGCTACCACCGTATCAATGATAAGGGGCCCTAAAGCTAAATGGGCCCCAACATGTTGACTACAGTCCCACCAACAGAGTTCCCATATCTAAAAAAGGGCCCCAAAGAAATTTTTATACAGAGCCTCCTCGAAGCTGGCTACGCTATTGCTTGTACATGAACAACGGTCATCACATGGAGCCAGTTGACATATAGTCCAAAATTCCCAGTTTTTCGGAGAATACAACCAAAAATAACATTTGACCGTTAAAATTATTCAAATTATGATCTTAAAGCTGAGTCGAGGACGAGACGAGGCCCCCATTGTGGCCTAGACCCGAACCCAGTTGACTCATGCCTTTCGACAGGGGTGGCCAACCTTTTTGGGAAGCGTGCCACAATTTGATAAAAAACGATCCTGCGGGCCACTTCCAACTTTTCGAGCAAACAAATATGGAAAACTGAAAAAAAATGTTACTTATAAGCTTATTACTGGAATTTTCGCAAATAGACATTTTTTTTAGTGCAAGTCTGAGTAGTGGAGATTTAAAAATAATATAACAAACAAGACAAAAGTACAAACTTATGTTTTATTGCTAATAAACTTTTTTACAAGTTCAATCAGTTAGGTTAGGTATAAAATAAAAATGAGTAACTAAAGTCATTTAACTCAAAATAATTATTAAACACTCAGTACTTCATGCGTGACTTTTGAATTACAACTTTTTTTTTTCAAGTCATCTATATTAGGATTAGGTTATTATAGGTGCATATCAGCTAGTTTTGAGTGATATTTATTTTGTTGTGCTCACAACAGAAGACATTCACAAACAAATTTTGAGTTTTTTTTCCTGTGACAACCCCATTTCAAAAAATTGTAAAAAAAATGGTTATTTTTATTATCTTTTCAAAATATTTTAATTTTTCAGTAAGTCTTATCGTGCCACACTGTGGCACGCGTGCCGCGGGTTGGCCACCCCTGCCTTAAGACATTCCTGATATGAACCATATTTATCAAAAGATAAGAGCCTTGTACATGTACATATCGTGGCTTATACGGCGAATACACCTAAAAAATTTTAAAAAGCGCAGTTTTAAAGTATAGATGCACTTCATACGTCGTTGCGCGTAATATACCGGAATATACGATAATTCTGCTTTTTTGGGTTGACGCAGCGTATTGCAGGGAAATAAACCATTTTCCTTCATTAATTAAAGAGAATAGAATGTCGTAAAGTACGATAAGCTTTGTTATTTGTGTCAGTAAGCTTCATAGATCATGCGGTTAAGAGAATTCTTAATCCTTTTTGTTCTGTTATGCTCTCACCTTTGTGCATTAATTAGTTTGTTCTACTTACCACTAAGATAGAAGCAGGAAACTCCGAAACTTACCTGGAAAATGCGTTAAACACAAGCTCATATATTTGTTATATAAAAAACTTCACAAAACATATAGGTATTTTTTTCAAAAAAAAAGAATTTAATTAAAATTTATTTTAATAAATTAATTAAAAGCAAAGTATATACAAAACTTGTGTTTGCTTTCATTTTCTGAGCAATGCATTGGTGACAAAATATGACTGATGTAAGTTGCAGTTTTACTCTCGGAAAATAATTGGGATATAGAAATGTAAATTATTTGGCAGATATTGGACGTGAAATATTTTTTTGAAGCATTCTTTATTCTTAACGTTGTTTTCACTCTTATTTTTAATCTTTCATTACGGGAGAAATGTATGACAATCATAAGGACACTTTACTGAAACTTTGCTCTCTGTGAAAACATGTTTGAATATATGCCCTCCACACGGTTTTGATAGTAAATAAATTTCTAACCAAGAATTCAAAGGTATCATCTATTGTCATTCAACTGCTAAATAGTTTCTATTCTTGGCTCTATAAAACCATTTTGTTTTAAACCACATGCCTCTGCAAAACATAGTGATCATTAAGTTTTTTTAGCTTACAGTTACAGTTAATATCTTTATTTGGGATTTGGAGCAACAAAGGCTATTATCCCATACAAAACTAACAGGTATCACTAGGTTAGTTAATGTCAAAATATTTCATCTTCTGAATAAAAAAATCGGAATGTTGATCTGTTTGATATAGCTTTCTCTAGTAACTCTTTTGAAGGTGATATTGCAACCAGGATCAATTTTGAGAAACGCTCTGACGCATCTTAATAAAATATGCTCCAAATCATTTAAACGATTACAAGAATTACACATTGCATTATCCGTTAAATTAAATTTTTGAAGAAGTCCTGGGGTAATAATCATTTTGCTAAAGATTCGAGTGCATGAAATTTCTTCTCTTCTATTATTTGTCCATTTAGAGATGATGCCAATGTTTATAATATTGCCCAAATTTTCAAAAGACTTGCTTAAATAAAAATTATTATTTGCTTTCTTAAATCTCTCTTGATATATTTTTTTACTGATGTCTTCTGAAGCAATCCAGTCGATATAAACGTCAGACTCCGTGACAGATCTTGCGAGATAATCCGCCTGCTCATTCCATAGTATATTAGAGTGTCCCGGAGTCCAGAGTAATATCAGTTTATTGGTATAATATGATTGCATGTAAATTTTGCTAGCTAATCTGTGAATCGCACTATGTGATTTAATAGAATAATTTTGAAGAGCATGAAGAACAGAGAGGCTATCAGATAAGATTAGCAGATTTTTGTTTGAAACAGTCAGATCATCTAAAGCTTGGTAAATAGCCAATGCTTCAGCAGTAAAAATAGAATTATTGTGGTTTATTCTATAAGCAAAAGAGAGATTTTCTGTTATACCAGCTATGGATGTTATTTGATCGTTTTTCGATGCATCAGTGGCTATTATATGGAAGTCCTGAAAATCGTGCTCAACTGTTTCATCAAATAGATCCCTTATAGCTTGAATTGGTAACTTTTTCTCCTGAAATTTGAAATTATTGGTATATATTTTACATGGGAGAATTGTAAAGGATGATATTCTGGGGATTGTGATGATTTGGTTACTATTAGCATTTAAAGTGAGACTTATGCTAACAATGTTATTTTTATCCTCCTTCATAATTTTTAAGTTCAGTGAGTGAGTGATTTTGGGGTTTATTGGTGCAAGAGCCGATTTCGGCTATACTGCGCCAAACATTTGTTTTAATATCTGTGGTCTAGACGGGAAGAGAAAGAAAGAATGAATTGAATGACAAGAAATAGGTCGAAAATAGAGAAGGATCACTAGGGTATCCGGGTTCGTGAAGCCGTGTTTACCAAAGACAGTAAACCCGTGGGAAAAGGAACATATCACAAGGGCACCTCGGGATTGTGACACCCGTACTCACCTAAAGAAGGTGAGCCCCCTGAGGGGATTTTTAAGTTCAGATAGTCAGAATTATTGCTATATAATGGAGAAAAGATTTGATTGGAGATTTGAGAGAGGAAAAATTTATTTGCCAGTCTTCTGATTTTGTCCGAGAGAATTTCTTGTCCAGCCAGTTTCATTAGTACAATATTTGGTGTCCGTTGTGGAAGACCTAGTGCTATTCTGAGAGCTTTGATTTGTATTACATTAAAAGGCTTCAACTGATTGTCAGACCATTTATTTATTATATGACATGTATAAAAAAAAGGTGCTACAGATACTATTATTGATTAATTGGATAAGATTTTCGGCTCTCTGACCATAATGCTTATAAGCCATACCTTTAAGAGCGTTGAGTTTTTTTCAGTGCTTTATTTTTCATTTGATGCGTGATATTTGTATTTTGATTCCGTTTCGAAAAATATACTCCTAAATATTTAATAGAATACTGCCAAGGTAGAGGCGTTCCAGCTAATAATATATTAGGAAATGAGTGAATCCTTTTGTTTGAGAACTCAGCTATTGTATACTTTTGTCTGGGCTTAAACTCAATTCCCAATAATTACACCATTGACTTATTCTCTCTAACGTATTTTGTAATTTACTACAGATGATATCGAGCGATTGATGTG
This sequence comes from Trichonephila clavata, assembly GCA_019973975.1. Taxonomy (NCBI): domain Eukaryota; kingdom Metazoa; phylum Arthropoda; class Arachnida; order Araneae; family Nephilidae; genus Trichonephila; species Trichonephila clavata. Next base: position 10,371 of record BMAO01037390.1, on the reverse strand, counting down.
AGGAATAAATAAAGATGTCATCTGCATATATAGAACACTCGACACCAGTCTCCAATGTTTCGAAAAAGTCATACATATAGATAGTGTATAGTAATGGGGACAGTGCATACCTTGAGGGAGACTCTTTAGCAGTGTTTTTTCAGATGAAAAGCATCCCCTCCATCGAATTTGCAGTGATCTGTAAGATAAAAATTCATGCATCCAAAGCGCTATTTTCCCAGTTATGCCAATTTGTAAACATTTATAGATAAGACCGTCAATATATACGGAATCATAAGCACTCTTTATATCTAAGCTAATCCCCACGAAATATTTTTTTCCAACTTTGCGTCTGTAATTGCTTTGTAGATTGTATAAGTTGCTGTTCTGTTATCTTTAAAAGGAACAAATCCATAATGTTGCTGATGTAGTTTTTGTTCTGTTGTCAGGAAGTAGGCAATCCGATTGGCTAAAATTCTTTCAAATGTCTTAGAAAAAACTGATGTTAAAGCAATAGGTCTATATGAGGATATTTTAGTTTTATCTTTGCATGGTTTGGGAATTGGAAGAATTATAGCATGCTTCCATGCCTTTGGGACAATTGACTTATCAAATAACTGTTGAAAGGAAATTTAAAATTATTATTCGTTCACTATGATTCAATATTTTTTGGAATTTAGCCGGGATCTGGTCTGCACCTGGGGTTGTATTCTTAGCAGATTTTATTGCTCTATTCAATTCAGATATATGAAAGGGTTTGTTGATTAAACTATTATCTTGGGCAAAAAAATCCAAAGGGAGTGGCTCATGGATAATATTACTGGATGCGAAGTTCTCTGCAAAGAGTGTTGCTTGAATCTGTGGATGGTATATTATTCTGTTATGTATTTGAAGGAAATTCAGTTTTGACTCGGGATTATATTTCATTGCAATTTTCTTTAGGATGTTATAGAATATTCTTGGGTTAGGGAACGTTATTGCACACCGTATCCCAGTATTTCTTTTTGGATTTTTTGATATTAAATCGGAGCCGGCTGGAATATTGTTTATATCGAATCCACAATTTTGGGGAGATTTCCCGAATGGCTTTTTTTCTGAAGAATTTCTTGAGTTTATAAAGGTTATGACAAGCATTATTCCACCAGGGAGGAAAGATTCTATTAGAGATTTTTATATTTCTAGTATTATTTGAAATTATTTTAGCAATATTGACAGATAGATTATGATTGTGATCGCCTTTCTTAAAAACTGTTGATTTTGCTTGTTTTATTACAGAGGGTCAATCCACTTTTTTATTGTACGTTTACTCGAGTTATGAAAATTAAAATCTGTCATTATAGGAGAATGGTCACTATTGTAGGAGCTGTCTAAAACAAAAGTATTGCTGTATCCGATGAGGCTTGAAGAACATAAAGTAAAATCCAGAAGAGCTCTAGAGCCAACATTGCTTCTATGCGTTGGAACATCAGTATTGAGAATAATGAAATTAGAATTTGTTAACCAATCCACAAAGATTTCACTGTATTGAGAAGTATGATTTGAACCCCACATTGGGTGATGCAAATTAAAATCTCCGAATATAAAAACTGGGTCCGATGAGGAATCAAGAAAATAACTAATTTGTGTAATATTGAGTCCTCGAGATGCATATAAATTTATCAGATAAAAGGAAGTATCATTAATTATAATTTGCAATATTAAAATTTCATATTCTGAAGATGGCGTACTGTTAAAGGATATTTATCTGGCAGAAATACTTGATGGTACTGCTATCAGCAGCCCTCCTCCTGGTCTGTCGAGTCTGAAAATGATTTTACTAGGGATTTGCAAATTATCGCTAGGTTTTAAAAAGGTCTCTTGTAATATCAAAACATCTGATTGTGTAAAGGGAGGAATTTTAAACCAAATACGTTTGTTTTTTAAACTTCTACAATTCCATTGTAGAAAACGCATAAAATAACTATACTAGGGAGAATATATATATTTTTTTAATCCTCCGCTTGAGGAAATGAAATATATTTACGGATATAGATAACTTATCTATGTTTTAAAGAAAGAGAAACGTAACTTAGACTTTGCAAATACTTTCTGCATTTTAAAACTTTAAAATTATCTTATTTCAATACTATTTTATGTATCATCCATCTTGTTAGATGTACTTGGTATGGATATTTCAATTTTCTGTTGCGGTAGACTTTTTTTCTATTAGGTGATGTCGGTTGTTTACCGATTTCTATTTCTATCAAATGTTTAAACATAGATTCTATCATTATCTGCATTGAGTTCATTATGGCTGTAGTTTGTTTTTCAAGAGCTATTTGAAAATTTTCTACTATATTTTCTAATTTTTTCTCAAATTCTTGTATATTTGGTCCTGGGGCTGTTGTTTTTACTGCTGTAGCGTAATTTGCGGAGTGAGTTTCTTTAAACTTTCTTCGAGCTTCTCCCAGTGTTATATGTTTAGTACATTTGAATTCGAGAATTTTTTTCTTTTATAAAAGAGGGACAGAGTTGAGGGAGTTTGCTGGATGATCTCCTTTACAGTTTGTGCAATTTGAAGGATTTGTACATTGTCCAGAATGGGATCCACCACAATTAATACATCGAATATCACTAGAACAAAAGCGTGATGAGTGCGTAAAACTATAACAATTGCTACATTGACGGGGTTTATCTATGAATAACTGAGTTCTATGATTAAAAAACCAAAGTTTTACATATTCTGGTGTGTTAATGCCCAGAATAGTAACTAAGACAGGGGAGGCTTCTTGACGACTATTTGTCTTGATGAATCTACGGATTTCAACAATTTCAATATCATTTGAATTTTTTAATTCAGTTGCCACATCCGCCAGATGTACATTAGTTGAAATGTCAAAAAGTAAGAACCGCGAAGTGAACCCTTCCCATATTATGTTGGCCTTTACTGGAATATTTAAAATTTGTTCAATAGCTGTTATCTGAACAGCGCATATTGGATCCGAGGTGTTTATTTTTATTTTTCCGCTTCGAGTGAAATACATATGCGTTATTTTACCATGCCTTGGTATTTTGCTTTTTAATTCAGCATGTAATAAGTGTGGGTTCGATTTAGGGATGCTTCCAGTTTTTCCTGTGTGTTCAAGTAAAATTGTAATTTCATTAAAGTTTTTATTGTCAATTCGCCGAATTAATTCTTGGGTACTTTTGGTAGATTTAAAATATTTAAAGTCCGTAGGTTCCTTAATATTATCCGTCATTTTTACTTCATCGGATTCCGTAATCCGGAATGTGGTGTGACTCAGCTTGAGTCCCCTTCAAGCGACGAAAATGAAGAAAAAAGAAATTGGTTAACTTACCAAAATCCAGAAAATAAATAAGTAAAACCTCTTTCTTAGAGGTGTACCAAAAAATAATAATACTCTGTCAGAGGCAACAATCTCAAGATTTTGAAATACACGTCCTCACTCCTCCTTTTTTTAGCTTATTTAAGCTGTAAAGCTTGAATTATGTAGCTTATTCTCGCTACAAATGTCGAAACAGTTGTTTAATTATCTCGAGTATTTATTTGAGTCTCCTTTTCATGTAGAATTACAGACTAGTGACTTTTTCCTTTTCTATCGGTAACGCTATACGTGTATTGTACTGCAAAATTTTTATACCTTACGTTTCACAACATTTTTTTATTACGGGAATAAGAATATTTCTTCTCTCGGTAAATAAAAAAGGATCATTCCATACACATCTTGCTTACATCAGCCATTTTGAAAGAAGAATAAATTTATGAAGAGCATCAGACGATAGTTTTAATTTCAAAAGTAAGCCATTGCCAAGAATTTTTTCCCCTCGAAAATCTACTTGTATTTTTACTTCTACTTGTCAAAATTGTTTTAAAAAAAGTGTCTCTTTTACTCTATACTTCTCTTACACTATATGTATATGTATGTACACTGGTGTCTAAAAGTTAAGCATAATTTTGATAATTATGTGAATAAAGAAGGAACCGTAAATCAGAATGGTGGGAAACGTGATATGCGAGTGTAAAATGGTTATAAAATAAGGAAGCAAATCAAAAGAATGAGAATAATTAATTTTATTATCCAAAGTAGCAGTTTGAAAGAAAACTGAGCATAGCAAGGATTCACACTTTAAAGAAAAAATGAAAGAAAACATTAAATAAAATACTGATGCTACAGTTTAATAAGGCGTGTGGTCACCTCTGACAGCCAGGCACGCTGCACATCGATTTACCATACTTGCTAAGAGATGATGAATGAGTTGTGGGCTCAAACGGTTCCAAGCTCCTTAGAGAGCTCTCTTCAGTTCTGTAACGGTGCTTGGTGGGTGCGAAAGGGCTGCAATTTGTCTCCCGAGTATATCCCATACATGCTCGATAGGATTTAAATCAGGGGAGTTTGCAGGCCACGACATGCGCTGGAAGTTTTCCGTTTCAAGGAAGTCATCAATCAGCACCGCTCGGTGACATGGCGCATTATCATCCATGAATATGAAGTCAGGACCGACAGCACCTCGAAACAAGCGAACATAAGGCTCAAGAACTTCGTCTCTGAGCAGTCTCAGACCCCGTGTCAAAGAAATGGAGGTCTGTGCGGTCGTCCATCATGATGCCTGCCCATACCATTACTCCCCTTGATGGAAAATGATGTCTTTCCGTTATGTTTCTTGATTCAAAACGTGTTCCACGTTCTTTCCATATCGTTACCCGCCTAGAATCACTACTCGGACTAAACCGGGACTCGTCACTGAACATCACATTGGCCCACTCTCCCACCCTCCAATGTTGATGTTTCAAACTCCAGTTCAAACGAACGCGTTTATGCGCAGACGTGAGGGGAATGCAAACTGCTGGTCTTCTGGCATACAGGCCAGCATGATTGAGTCTCCTGTAAACAGTTTGTCTCGAAATTCGTATTCCTGTGGCGACTGTGAGCGCCGAACCCAGTGCTCTGGCAGTACTGCCCCTCTGACGTCGCGCACTTATTACCAGATATCGATCTTGGCGAGGGATTGTGACTCTTGGTCGACCTGGTACTGGTTGTCGGGTAACATCTCCCGTTCTTTGAAACCTCTGCCACAGTCTTGAGATCACAGACTGGTCCACATTCAGAATTCGAGACACTTCGGCTTGTGATCGTGAGGATTCCAGCATTCCAACGATTCTTCCTTTCGTAAAAATGTCCAATTGGCGTCTTTGTGCCATCATTCACCTTGCTTGATGGTTAGCAACGTTCCTTTGCACAGCAGTTGCACGAAACTTGTCTGAACTGCCTATGCTGCGTGAATCGGTTTCTCCGCGTTCCGACATGCGCCTGTGTTTCGCGCAGGACGTAGTCGACTGAAAAGTTTTGCATAAACCCAATGTTTCTTCTCCTTAATATCCGCAAGAAATTTGGAATAATTTTACGAATATTTACTCCATGTTTTTCGCATTTTACGATTTATGCTTAACTTTTGGACACCAGCGTAAAATTTTATACTCCAAGTTTATATGACTTTTTAAAATTTTTTTTAACTCACGAAAAATTTAAACTCCGTTTTATATAATTCATTATTCGACAACGTTATATCATTCGAAAGCTTACTTATGGTAAAAATTATTAGTATCTTTAACAACGAAATAACCTCCTTACTTTCGAACTTACAAAGAAAAGAAACAAATAAACACAATCATTTCCCTTTACCGATCCTCCTATAACGTTACCCCCAAAATAAATTTTTAAGAATATCTTCGAAAACGAAACATAAAGCTGACACACACACCCGGGCAATCAGTAAAAAACCATAAACGCCTAACAAGATCGTTCCTGCGGCTTTAAAAAAGCACGAGACTTCACCCCGAAAAAAAAAACGGAGGACGAACACTCTTTTATCCCACAAATACCCCTGAGAAGACACTGAGGGATGCTTCTATACATTTATATATCCCAAAAGTGCATCTCTACCTCACCCCGGGGGTGCCGAAAGCCCTTTGAGGTGCTATCGGTTCCGGGGCCATCTGTTCGAGACGTTTGCCTGCCAAATTGGCTTCGTTCTGTTTCATGCAAAGGCGAGCATTTCCCTTTGTTTGAGGGGACTCTAATTTGAATGCGCGGATTCGCGAGTCACCCCCCCATTAGTGGGGGATGTCCCTGCCGCGATGGCACTTTGTGGACTCGTGATTAGTCCTTCCCTCCGAGCGAATCTTCGTCTTGGATGCCATGTAATTGGAATGCGCATTGTCAGGATCAGGTGAGGCACTGCACGGTGGAAGGGAAAACCTTTGATCATTATTTTTTTTGAAATGTAGATATATATAAGTTCGCTTTTAAAAGAGGCGATTGGTGGCTCATTAGTATCTTCGGATTTGAGATATGATAACGGAGGGAAAAGAGCGGGAGAAGGAAGAGGGATTGTTGATGTCTGGTACCTTTTCTTGTAACAGAGGTGGATGATTGTTGCAATTGCATCCAGAAACATGAATTCAGTTTTGTGTAATATTTTATATGGTTTTATATGTTTGTTAGAGCTATGTGCTTTTATTCTAAGGTATATTTCAGGATGTTGAGTGAGTGAGTGAATATTAACGTTGTTCAGCTACACGAGGGCTTTTGGCGACGGAAAGCGTAATTTTGAACCATGGTCAAGTGAAGCGGACGACCCTGAGCTGGCACCCCCTCTACTAACTACCACACCTCACCAATGGGAGGATGTTTCAGTTCTCGACAGATTTAACGAGCATCGTTTCCCTACACGACAGGTCTTCAGTGGTACTGGGCTCGAACTCATGACACGCCAGCTATGATCTGATACCTTGACCACTTGGCTACCGAGGACACTTCAGGATATTGAGATTTTGAGGATATAAATTATCTTTAAATTATACATCTTTTTTAATAACTCGGTAGGGATTAATTAAATATAAATTCAAGGAAGTAATTAACGATTTAAGATTAAAACGACTTCATAATGACCAGTTTTCGATCAATTTGAATCCTGATCTTTGGGTTCATGTTGGCATGGTGTGGAATTTAAAAGAGTGGGGTGCCAGCTCAGGTGTCGTCCTCGTTACTTGACGAGGGTTAAAAATTACGAAGTCCGTCGCCAAAAGCCCTCTGTTGTTTTGTAGTGCAACGTTAGAAAAACCCTCACTCACATTCGTTGGACTCGCATTAAAAATTGTCTCATAACATTAATGTATATTTATTTAGTTTTTCTATATTATATTTTATGCCACTTTCTTTTAAAGTCACACACTAATATAAATGTTTTTCAATCTTTTTTTTTCTTTCATTCGTTCTTTTCTGTTTCATTTTGAATGAAAATGAATGTCGCTTTGAAATTTATAAGGAACTCATTTCTCTTCTTGTTATTCAAGAGAATTTTGGAAGAAAAAAAAGTTTTAATCCAATTAAAAATTTTAGTAGAACAATTTTAAATTATGAATATTATTTTTAAAAAAATTGCAATAAAAATAAATTGATAACAACGATAATTTTGGATAGTTTACAAACACTTCCAGTTAACCCTGTCATTACTATATCAGCTTATTCCACAAACTATCTTTATTTACGTCATAAATAGAATTTGGGATATTATACATTTTTTTATGTTTTCGTTTTTAATTTAAAAAGAACTAAAATTATGTTTTTTTAAATCTACTTTAATTGTAAACAGATTAAATCAATATTTAAAGGCTAATTAAAAAGCGCGATGAGTTAAAAATGTATTGAAATATTTTCTCTTATAAGCACTTCAGACCTGTCGGGTAGAGTATAATTACTGCTCCTAAATTTATCAAGGCTCAGAATCCTTACGTGGTAGTGTGCGGAAATTTGTTTAAATTAATTGGTTCTTTATTTACGTCGCATTCAGGACAATAAGTGACGAACCTTATAATTCTTCATCATGGTCTAGTGACAAGGACGACGCCTGAGCTAGCACCTCACTTTCCAAATTTCCACACTACACCAACCAAAGCAAGGAATGCCTCAATAGATTTAACATGAATCATAACCCTTCTACATAGTGAATCTTTAACGGCAACAGGGCTCGAACTCGCGAGTTTGGGATTATGACCATGCCGAGGCCGCGACAGTCAAGAAAAAAGAATGGAATGTCAACTCGGATATCGTCCTCGTCACTTGATATGGGTAAAGAAATTTACGAGATTCATAGTCAATAGTCAGCGAGTTGTTTCTAAATAGGACGTTAATAAATAGTATAAACCCACCCGCTAAATTTCTTTCTCTATTTTATTTCAATTCCTACTATTAACTCCTTCCCTCCCTCCCTATTAATTTATATATCTTGTTCAAATTTTCAATCGTAAATAAAATACTTCCTGTTCTTACAATCAAGTTCAAATAAATATTTTTAAACTTATAGTGGATGACACTCGATGTTAATACTGTTTTTTGAATATTAATTTATTAATTTCTGGCTAATTAATTATATTAATTACCGGTTTTCGACGCCAACTTAGATTTGTCTCTATTATTGTAACAATGTAACTGTGACAAAAGTTGTCAAAAACTGGTTTTTCAGCCAAAATGAAGATACAAATCGTGCTCTTTTTTTCAATTCCTACTATTAGTTCACTCTCTCCCTATATATATATTGTTCAAATTTTTAATCGTTAATAAATATTTTCTATCGTTCCATTCAAAGTAGGAAATGACTTTATTTTTTTTATATTACTTGTTTTTTTTTGTAAAGATTGACAAATTTCCTACTTTCCGGATTTTTGAAAGAAAGTATTAAAAAAAGTCAACCTCTCTCTCTCTCTAAAGAGACATCACCGAGATTATAATAATTTTCTGCTTTAATTGAAATTCTTATTTTATAAACCATTAAAAAAGCAAATATATTACATAACAGTAAAAAAGAAAGGAAAGAAAATTGTTGTTATTCAAAATGAGCTTCATTTTCTTGGATAATAAACACATTATTATTTTTATTTCCCTTTATTTATAATAAAAAAACATAGATCCTATTTATTCCGGATAAAATTAATATGCATTTAAATATTACAATATGAAGTAAAAAAAATGCAAAAATGTATAGAATCATAAACATTCCTTTTAGATAACAACTCAATCATTTCTCGAAGTAGGAAATGATTGGAATATCGAGTTCTATGTCATGCAACCAAATGACCGACTGAAGCAGATTGAAAAGAAAAAAAAATGTGTGGAAAGCAGGTCTTTTCACTGTCATTCCGGCGACCACGTGAGCGCATCGGGAAATCGGAAAAATAAAGAAACACAGAGAGCAGTCGACCAGAACGTACTCAAATACCTCTGAGATTCACGATAGGCTGATTGATGGATCCATCTCCGAGAAATGGAAATACTTGAAAAGGTAAATGGAAATGCTGGAAGGCTAAGATAATCTTCTCATTTCCTGGATTAGCGTAAGTGGAGGTTGAAAATTATTTTAGAAGAGGCTCTGTTTTTTAAATTAAGGTTGATAGTAGATACAGCAGTTATAGCAAATAAATAACAATAAATTATTTAAGGTTTCTGACTACTTCCGGAAAAGTGATTTAAAAAAAACGTATCAATGAATAATTTTTTGAGATATTTAGTGTCAGGAGAATTATAATATACATAAAAATGATTTTACGAATATTCCAGCAAGAAAAATTATTTAAATGTAACTTTGGGGGGGGGGGAAATAAAGGAAGAATGACTTATTTTCAAAACATTATCTTTTTATGAGGAAAATGCTCCTATAATAATAATAATATTTTGCTAATATATATAGCTAAGACTTTTGTACAGATCCTGAACTAGGATTTTTTAATTTAAAAATTAGAAGTAGATTTATTCATATTTTAATATATCACACAGTGAACAGAAAATTATTTCCAATTGATAGTAACTCTGAAAGCAGTGTGAATTTTCCAAAAATCTTTGTGCAGGCTCTGTATAAAAGTCCTAGCTATTTATAAGCAAAATATGATTGTTATAGACGCATTTTTTATGAAATTAGAATCTTTCAAAATGTGTCATTCCTTCTTCATTCTTTGCCTAAAATTGCCATAAATAATTCTTTATCGTAACAACTTTCTTTTAAAATGGTTTTAAATGTATATTCTAATTCAGGTGACACTAAATATCAAAAAAAAATTTCATTTATAAGATTTTCAAAATCATGGTTAGATCAAAATCATCGTATAGTCGGATACCTTTAGTATATTCATGTATTAATTATTTTCCAAAATTGCTGAGCTTAAATATTTTTGATTGCTTAGTTTTATTTAAACTAAAATAGTTTATATCAAATTTCAATACTACTCTTAGCTTTCTATAGGATGCAATACCATTTGCATTCTTCCTAAAAATCATTGAACAAAAATGGTATACATTTCAAAACTTCCATCAACTCAAATATTTCAAAACAGAAACTAGA
>BMAO01037389.1:0-39479 GCA_019973975.1 Trichonephila clavata | reverse complement strand
GATACATCTCTGATTGTTTCCCATTAGGCTGGTAAACTAGAAATTAATAATCCCGTGAAGTTTTGCAAGGGCTCAAAACCATTATTGAATAAAATCTCGCGCGAGAATATATATATATGTGTGCTGGTTTGGTTTACTCAAACGCACGCCTTAAAAAAAAAGAGAAGATCCGTTTACTTGATGATTGATGAGGCATAAACAGGTCCATGTGATATCTACATATAGGTACAGTTTTCAAAAGTTGGAGATACAATCAATACAACACACAGCACTTACATATATTTTAGAAATGTTTGTTCCCCTACTCTTGATTAAGCAATTAGCAATTCTTTGTTTGTCTCTCCTTGAAAGTCTCGGTCAGATGTCTTTCCTATACGCGAGTTTCTGGTCTGCTTCTTGCTTTGTGATCTGCGGCTGCAGGGGGGTATCGGGAACAAAGGTGCTGCTTTCTGGTGGAGAACTGAGGAATCATCCCCCCCCCCCCATAAAAACAGTATCTCTCTCAACTCTGCCCAATGATGAGTGGAAGATGCACTGCGGCCGTTGGCACTCCCCTTCTTTTGTAGGGGGATGGGAGTTAGTGATCTTTACTTTCATGTTATGTCGGATTGCATAATGCTTATGCTCCCATCAGAAAACATGCTCTGCAAGATGCTCTTGTGGTCATTCACCTCCATCTGTCACCAATTCGAACATATATGAGAAATGATTGCCGCGTAGCACCCTACTACTACGGCGTTCAGAAAACGAATTGTGACAAATGATTAAACAGGGAATGGAATGATATCACTCAGGAAGTCATCTTTTATCTGTATCTAGATGTGTTCTTTCTCGTTTCCGTCTTCGGTGGTCGTACAACCTGTCGTTGTTCTTGCTCTGTATTCCGAGTATCCCCCATTTCAAAATAAACATAATTCATATAGCTATCTCTTTCTCTGCGTGCTAAGTTTCTTCATTTTCTGCATATTTCTTTTTGCGTTTTAAATGTTACGAAGTGAATATGTTTTTTTGAAGGTGGATTTGACAAAGATCAGAGGAAAAACTTTAGCAGCTAATTTTCAGTTTATATCAAATTCCTTTGTTTACTTTGTGTTAATATTTTCAACATATACTTGAGCTTACATCCTTACTTTTCTGCTACAGGAATTAGAAATTTCAGCGAGTCTCAACGATGACAATGGATCTATCAAGCTGGACCTTAGCCATCTTCTCCATCTGAGTGAGCTGGACCTGTCTTTCAACTCTATAACGGAACTGGGCAACGATGTGTTTGGGCAAGACATGCCCTCCCTCACCAACCTCATTTTATCCAACAATGGAATAGAGCGGTTGGGCGATCGGGCTTTCGCCAACTTGCGCAACCTCAGGCTGCTGTGGCTTGATGGTAACAGATTCGGCCCCATCAAAAGGAGCATGCTTCCCAACCCCGCCAGCAGACTGCAGGACTTTCAACTCGAGTAAGTGGTGTGTAGCATATCAAGATGTAATTTTTTTAGGTAGCTTTATGTCGTCACTTAAGTATAATTAATGTGATCTTCATGGTTACAGATTGAGCTGGATTGTGAATGAAACAACATCTCTTATAGAATTCGCTATAACTCTAAAAAGGAAATTTATAATTTTTACACAAATTAGGAGTCACTCATATTAAAAAAAATAGTCTGTCACTTAGCAGACCAGATGTAATTGTTTATCTCGTTTGATATAATGTTTTTGATATATATATGTGTGTGAGTGTATCAGTAGCTCACACAAACATTTTTCAAGGTGGGGGGGTCCATGGTCGAAAGTCCCCCAACTCGTATCATACCTCAAGAGAACACCAATTGATTCTTCTGATTTTGTCGGTTTTGTTAATAAAAACAGTAACAAATAAAAATTATTGAAATAATTAGCATTAATTAATAAAAGAAATTGTTAATCACAAGTACTCCTTTAAATTTTACGTTATATATATATAGGATTACCATCAATCGAAAAACACTCAAGGGCTTTGGGAGTGTCCGGACCCCCTGGATACCCCTTGTGTGCGCCACTAGTATATATAATGTATGTATGAAGCCCTTTGTCTGTGAGTGGTTAGAGCATCCCGTTTTCATACCACAGGTCCGAGGATCGAACCCTGGGCTAGGCAAGGCTGACTTAGCCGTTCTTCTCTTCAGGGGGTCGATAAAATGAGTACCAAGCTTGCTTAGGAACTTAACACTGGGGGTTTTGCGTCAGACTGACCGCCTGACCGGAACATCTGCTTATGCACCTCAGGGCTCAAGGTCGTGTATACTGAGTTGGGCACAATAGGCCTTGGCTCTCATGGGCTGTTGCGACACTGAGTTAAGTAAAATATATATATCGCATAGATAACGAATTTCTTTTTTTTTATTTAATAAAGATTAGAATAAATGTAGTGTATGCGTTCTTGTTCTTGTACGGAATTTTTTTCATTCAATTTTCATTTGCTGATGCCTTGACTCCATGTTTGGGCCAAATGCCTCAAAGCTCAAACAGCGATGACGTTGCACCATATCTTAATTCATATCGAAATGTGACCGACACATCTCTTTTTGGACATGCACTTATTTAAATAACACTTTAACTAATGGGGAAACTATAATTGTAGCATTCAGTTTCTACGCTTTATTTTCAGCAACAATGCCTTCACAGACATTCCAGACGATCTGTTCACCCAAATGCCTGAATTACAAGATGTGTCCCTGAGAACCAATGGTATCACCCAAATGCGGGAAAGAACTTACAACCCCGTCTGGTCACATCTAGAGGTCTTGGATATTAGAGGTAAGTTAACTCTCGATAGTTTCTTTTCTGTGTTTCTATATTAAAGATTCACTTTAACAAACCCTCTGCATATAGTTATGTGTAAATCGTACACCTATCCCTCTTGTGTGTGTAGCTGAATGTATTGAAAATGGATAGGTAATTCATCGTATTGAAATACAGGCCTCCAAAACTTAAGTATTTGGTGCTTATATTTCAGGCAGGCTTCTGGGTAAAATTCTTGATAAATTGAGTTTTTAGGATATCATGTGACGAATTAACATTTGAAAAGTAGAAGTTTTCTATGCTTTGGGAATAACAGACATTATAAGAAAAACAATTTTTTCGTTAAAAATAGATTTTTGAAATTTCGAAAGTTTTCAAACATCTTTTAATTTTAGTTATAAATTCTGGGCTTTAAGAGATTGTTGACATGCCAAGTACAACACGTTAATTTGATTCTTTAAGGAGGAGAACCATAGGATGGATGTAAATGGACCTATCACACGATGATTGTACTAGACTGCTTAAGGTTTCTTGCGATGAGGATCAGTGACTTGGCAATTGGTTCGAATCCGAGATTATAATTTGTCTTTTTCAGTTTTACCAAGTGTTACATTGACTCTCGATAAATGTTTTATGTCTTTTTCTGTACGAAGAAACAAATATTACTTTGCTGTTTAAGTTTTATGGCAACTGGCTATGACAGTTCGAAGACATATCGAAAATGAAGGCTTGCACACGTAGAGACTGACTGGATATGTTTCATTAAACCGGATACTAAAGGGATCTAATTAAAGAGGGTTGGAGAGCGTGCCCCTAGTGATCTTTTCCTTTTCCCACGGGGTTTACTGTCTTTCGTAAACACGGGCTTCACGAACCCGGTGTACCCTAGTGGTTCTTCTCTATTTTCGACCCTCTTGTCATTCAATTCATTCTTTCTTTCTCTCTTCCCGTCTAGACCACAGATATTAAAACAAATGTTTGGCGCAGTATAGCCGAAATCGGCTCTTGCGCCAATAAACCCCAAAATCACTCATTCACTCACTGGAGAGCGTGCATGCATAAAAAAGGGCTGAATGCAATTTAAGATTATTTTTATAAGGCGATTCTTGCTGTGTTTTGATCTAGAAAGAGCAAGGAGCCAGCCTTTATGAATCCAAAATGTTGAAAGATAAGCTTAGAAAAAAGATTAAACATGGTGTGGCATGGCAACGCTTTGTACCACGTAAATAATAGGGAGTGGTTTTTAATATTAAATCTTATTTATTCACCAGGTGCCGACAGCCAATCACAATCTTTTCTCTTGTTGCATGGCAATTTCCACTTTCATCATTTCAATATCACTGTTTATTCAGATACGGTATTGAGAGTTGCTTCTTAATCTATGAGGGCTGTTTTTTAAGTAAGGTCCGTTTGATTTTTAAAAAATAACAATATTTTGTTTCAAAGAACCTTTATTTTAAGATTGCACATGCTTTTGCTTATTTTTCTACGTAGTTGCCGAGTTTAGTAATACACTTGTCATACCTTAGAACTAAGTTTTAAAAATCCTCTTCGAAGAAGTCTGCCCCATGGTTGGACAGCTAAGAGTTCATGGCCACTTTTACTTTTTAACGGCGTGGCATGCTGCCGAAAGGTGTTTTGACCCTCCACGATAACGCAAGGCCTTACACTTCTCGAACGACTCGGGACGTAATCGAATCTTTTGGCTGAGAGGTTTTGGGCCATGCACCATGAAGCCCCGACCCTGCTTCTCTAACGATTTCCCTTTTTTTGGTACCTCAAACATAGTCTTGGTGGGAAGCGCTTTATTACAACGAAGAAGTGAAAGCGGCCGTGAACTCTTGGCTGTCCGACCAGGCAGCAGACTTCTTTGAAGAGGATTTTTAAAACTTAGTTCAAGTTATGACAAGTGCATTACTAAACTCGGCAACTATATAGAAAATAGGCAAAAGTATGTACAATCCTAAAATAACAATATTTTGTTTCAAAGAACCTTTATATTTTTTTAAAAAAAAAATGGACCTTACTTAAAAAACAGCCCTCGTAATTTAAGTAGAATAAGAGGTCCATGATTAATCAAGAAATATGTTAGTTATATACACTTTTCAACAAGAAATTAAAGATTTGTTTTTGAAAAGGAACTTGTCATCAATAATTAGCGGAATCTTCATGAAGGCAATTACAGTAGTAATACTCATGAACATACGTCTCACCTACGACAGGAAATGGTATTTATTTCTGATCGTCTTAGGGAAGACGAAGGGAAATCAGTTCACCAACCAACTTGGGTGGAGAGGGGATCCCTTCAGTCTATGTTCCAACTATATCCGATAATTGTAGACAGATGCTCTGGGACGGCTAATTCAACTGAGAAATATTATAGTCACACCAAGCCATGACAGCTGATGTTGTCGCCCTGGAAGCAACAACTGCCACGACGTAGGAAGCACATACTAAACCAGAATGGTACAGTATATCTCGGAACTTAGCGTACGAGAATTGCACCTAAGGGTCACAGGTCATACTAAGAGAAACACCCCCGCATCATTGCACTGAACCTTAAACCATGAACCTTGCTGCTGGCTTCGTGATCAAAGATTTCGGGCAGCTTCACACCTATGATGAAACAGCAGATGTGCTTCCTTTTGTATAATATTCACGGAGACAACAGTTCCGGATGCCTGTTGAAATTTCATGGGAATGTAAATCATTGGTAGGGTTTTGGCTCTGAAGGATAGTTCCAGAATAACTCTTTTGTTTTGAATATCCAGTTTTATGAATCTCTCGGGTCCTCTTATTTTCCGCTTGAGAATCATATATTCCACTATCCATTTAATGTACCCCACCTCGCTAGCAAATCATGCATGTGCTTCGTCTATTTCTGAATAGTCTTTTGGAAATCAGATAGCTTTGAACTGTGAGTCACACCGTGCATGCGAATAACTGAAAAATTGTTCCTCACACAATTGTATGTCAGCAGAGGGTGTTCGCAGTACAGCAGTTTGCCTTATTTGCATGTCCATCAAATTTTTAGACCATTATAATGCAATGACGTATTATAAATGACATCCAAGAATATGAATAACGTCCTTCCAAGACTTGTATAATGAATGACACATGCTTTAAGACATAATTTGTGTCATAATTGGTGAAAATTTCAACGTTATTTATACTTATTATATCATTACAAAAACAAAAAATTAAACAAATAAATTTAATGGGAAGTGGAACAATGTTTATCAAATCATTTTAAGACAATTTTCATTTTAGTTTTACACTAATTGCACTACATACTCGTATATACGCTACTAGAGTGAAAGTGGATGGAATATTATACTAAAGCAATATATAATATATATACATTACAATACCTTTGTTACCTTTACCATTGTAATACCTTGGCTATTAACTGACCACAGTCATTGTCATGAACTTGTGACCGACATTGTTCGTGTCGAGTCCCGGTGCCACTGAAAGACCTTCATGTAGTGTACAGATGCTAATTAAATTTCAGTGAGGCCTAAATTCCTCACCTTTGGATGGGGTGCTAATTTTGGTGTCGTCTTCGTCACTTGAAGGTTAAAAATGAATTCCTTTGTCAATTGTCTTTGTTGCTTCTTAGTGTAACGTTAATAAATAATCAAACAGTTAGCTTTGACTACTGAACTCTTTCCTATGCAGTCCAAATGTTATTCAAATGCACCAAATTCTTTATGCCTAATTTGGGTAACAGGAAAATTGACATTTATATTCTGTGGATCCAGAGCTGAGTTTTTATTTTTCTTTTACAAATGTTGTTGTTTCTAATCCCTCAGAGATCTAGCGGCAGCTAGATCAGATCCATGATACCGTGAACTCTAGCGAAGTCAAGCACCAGTAGAGGACTTTCATAAACATCCGCCAGAGCGAACCCCAAGCAATCCAGGATGTGATCGGGGGATGCGGGCTTCATATTGCCTTTTTTGCACCATGAAAAGACTTTGCGTCCTGAGTCGAATGTCATGTTTTTTAGATGTCCACTTATGGAGTCTTGAGATGGCCGTTTGATCGTTTCTGTCACCCCCGAATTGTAACGCTTCTCCTGGGGTCTTCCTGCTGAATCAAGGATGGGCGGGAGGGGTGAGACAGTCTTGTCTGACTGCTTTTTTCTTTATAGAGAAAGTTTCTTTATATGTTAGTGTGTAGTCCCGGCTGAGAGTAAATGTTTATAATGGATGCAATTTTTTTATTATAATTGCATGACGCCCTGGCTTATTTATTTAGCCGAGAGAACGCTTATCAAGATTTGTTACTAAGCAGCATTCAAAATAATGCAAGAATGTGTTTTCTATTAGGTATACTTATATTTAATACACCTTAAACAATAATCCTTCCTTTTGTAATAATTTTGAGTAGAGCGTTATAATAACCTTTAATTTTTCACTTCTGTGTCCAAACATTAAATGCACTACTTACTTCATTTAAAATATTGTTTCTTTTATGACTTGCATTTTATTTTTTGACCTTTTCATTATTATAATCAACAAAATATTAAGTCTTTATTTGTAAAACATTCTGCCAAAAGTATTCTACTGCAAAAAGGTTACACTTTTAAAACTTTAGCAATCCACATGCTCAAACGCAAATTACTCACACTAAACGTTTCTTCTCAAGAGGGCTTCATTTTTTCCCCTATAGGCAACCCCTTGGAATGCGACTCCCACATGGAGTGGATGTTCGATAATGTTTCTGAGGACTTGAGTCTGAGTGGCCAATGCGAGGGTCCCAAGGGCAAAGAAGGTTACGACCTGTACTCCTTCATCGTTTCTAAGGGACAAGATTGAGAAAATTGTGTTGAAGGAAATAAAATGAGTGTTTTATAAAAATAAAATGAGTGTTTCTTTTTTTTAACATATATTTATCTTCGACTTACGGTCACGGTAGCCTAGTGGTCAAGGTCACGGACTCGTGGATGAAGTGTCATGAGTTCGAGCCCGGTGTCATTTAAGACTCGCATTGTTGAAGGGTCCATTGCACGCTAATCTGTCGACTCAAACGTTCTCCTGTTGGTGTGGAAGTTAAGAGAAGGGGTGCCAGCTCAGGTGTCGTCCTCGTCACTTGACCCCGTTTCAGAATGATGAGGTATGTCGCCAACAGCCTTCGTACAGCTTTATTTGTGCGACGTTAATATATCCCTCACTCCCTCGACTTATGGCCTCAAAAAGAACACGAATAATGAAGACATTTTTGGGATAAAAACTACAAACGGTAAAGTAAGCATTATGTATTATTTCACTTCATGAAAACGGTTGCGGTAGCCAAAGGTCGTGGTCATAAGTTCGTGTTCAGTATTATAATTGTCGCAGGTTTGGTAAAAGACCCACTGTATAGAGGAACTGATGCACGTTAAATCTGTCTAGATTTAAAGTCCTCACGTTGGTGAAGTATCTTAGTCTGGGGGAGAGGGGTGCTACCTCAAGTGTTATCATTGACACCTGACTGATTCAAAAGGTGGAGATCCATCATGGAAAGCACTCGTATTACTTCAGAGATGCAACAATAAACTAATCAGACACCACTGAAATGTGGGTCTTTTTTTAAAAGTTCTAATAGACCTCTGCGGCTTTAAGCAGGTTGCGTGTATTTGAGGAATTGGGACTAGAGCCCTTGAATCGACTGATATATCGCCGGTCACAGGCTCGCAACCATAACCACTCTGCAACCAAAGACCAATATATTTTAATAATTCTTAATATCAATCAATAGAATCTAAATTTACTATAATCATCAAATTCTCTGTCGGAGCATAAGGCGTTAGCCAAGCCTCCAATCATACAGTACTATCACTGAACTGATGTTTTTAATATTGTTTCTCAAGTATTTTTCACACCAAAAATTTTTAATCATTCAATAGTGGTAAAATCTCCAAACTTTACACTTGGTTTTTTTTTTGGAAAAAAATATAGTATTTTCAAGAAATATAGCTACGAATTGAAAAAGAAGGAAGTGTCCTCCTAGCTGAAACACTAAAATGAAAGAGCATTTTTTCCCCACTTAATAACTCTCTAATATACTGTGTTCCTGGTTTTAGAACTCGGTAGTGCTCTAGTGTTCTTAGCTTATTTTTCCACGCACACAAACCAACTTGGATAAGCGTACTATTCACGTAATTAATAACTGTTAGATTTTAATGCACACTTTTTTAACCATCATTATTTGCTTCTTTTTCAAGCAGACGCTAATGGTGCAGAAAAAAAATTGCTTGAGAGCCCAATATTCGGTAAAAACTTAATGAGTGATGGTGGTAAGCGTAAAAGGGGGAAAGAGCTTCTTGAGCAATCAAACGTATTTTGATCCCCCCACGTATAGCCTCGACTTGGCACCAGGGGATTTTCTTCTCTTTCCTTAACTGCCCTAGGAACTAAATCTTAAAAACAAATGATGAGCTTGCAACGGACTCTCTACATGCTTTTCTATTAATTATCCTCAAATGGGAAAACCTTTTAATACTATGTTGTTTGATTGATTTTTGAAGACTTCTCTTAGGGAAGGAATATGAGTAAAAAGTGAAGTCAGTAAAGTGAAATGAGTTCAAGGAGTATTGACAGCAACAAAAAAAAAAAAACCTTGAAAGAAAGTTTAACTTTTTTTTACATTTGTGAAAGTTACTACGCGGAATATATTCGCATAAGAGGTGTAGTCTTTTTATCATAATATAGACTTCGTGCAGCTTTATAGTGAGACTCGCTTCTCATTATTTAGAGATCTAATGGCTTCTCCAATTTGAGGTAAGTAATATTTATTATTATTAATTAAAGATAACTAGATCCTATTTGCTTATTGCAACTATATCAGGTTTTGGATTAGAGTAAATAAAAGTTGTAAATGTTACAACATATCTTCTGTTTCTCCTCTCACTAATACGAATTTAGGGTGTGCAAAAAAAAAAAATTGATACATTTCAGACTACAGGAAGCAATACTGCTCAAAGAACTCGTCCACTAATATGAAAAATGCCTCAATCTTTATGACGAATATGTTGAAAAGTAACCATGCCATATAATTTTTGGCAATACACTCATTCTTTTCCTTTCTTGATATCTTTTTTAGAGTTGAGAAGAAGAAAAAAAAAACCTTCCCTCGATATTAACTTAAAAGACTTAGGATTATAAACTAATACAACAGGCGACTTAATCATTGCCACCAACGTACAGCATAATAAAGGTTTTATGCTAATTCAGAAAATTCAACTTTTGGTGACTTTTTTGGGAAAGAAGTAGAATATTCTGTAATAGAAATTATATATACATATAATAAAAAGTAGATCAAATTGAAAGCAATAGAATCGTTTGAGTGACGAAATTTTTATGAACTATCACAATCTCTTGCATCGTACCTAAGCAAATCTGATCAAGTCGCAGGCAAGTCACTGAAGACCTATCGTGCTGAGGGGCTGAAAAGCATTGAATACATTTAATCCTCCCACTGGTGTGATGTGAAAGTATTGAGAATGCCACTTGACTGAGGCTCAAAATCACGAAGTCCGTCGCCAATAACGCTTGTGTTGCTCCGAAGTGTGACTTTATAAACACACACTGAAGCAAATCTTTTGGGTCATTGTGATGTATTAAGCTCTGAAGAACGTTTTTGAAAGGTCTTATCAAAAGATTGAATTTTCGATTAGTGTTTTAAAGAAAGAGTGTAGCTAAGCAAGAAATGTCCCTTAACGTTTGTTTATTAAATGCCCTCGGCGGCCTATTTTTGTCTAACTTGAGTGGTTCACTAACCACAACCCCTCTTTTATTTAAAGCAAAGGTCAGATGGCAAGGTCAGCATTAGAGCTGGCTCCTCATTCTCCTACGTACGTCTCGCCAATCTAAGGAATTTGAGTCCCGATACATTTAATATTCATGCAAAATCTGGTCTATAGCAGAACCAAATGCTCTTTATTAAAAAAAAAGATTAAAAAATCCTATTTTATCGTGGCACTCACGGTGACCGCGTTTACAGATATTGCTGACAAAATGAAGTCTTAAATTGACTAAAATTATTCAGAATACAGTATTCTTTCTTTATCTGAAAAAGAAGTTGACGTAAAATTTGGTGGCCGCGGTAACTTAGTGGTTATGTTCAAGAACGCGCGGCCGGCGTGTCATGGGTTCGAGCCCTGGTGCTATAGAAAACTCGCCGTATTAGACTGGACCAATGCACGTTGAATCTGTCAAGGCACAAAGTCCTCTCGTCTGTATGGTGTGAAAGTTTGGAGAGGGGGTTTCCAGTTCAGTTGTCGTCCTCGTCACTTGACCGAGGTTCAAAATGACGAGGTTTGTCAACAATAATCCTCGCTTTGCTTTATAAGGGTGGCGTTTATATAGCTGTTACTCACTTAACGTAAAGCTTGAGAGCGGATAAGCACCTGCTAGAACATTTTTTTTTAAAAAAATTGTTAATTATACATTTTTGTTTTACATCTGTTGTTTTTTGGAGAAAAAAAATATTTTTATTTCTTACACTGTATCGTGATACGTGAAGCAGCATTTCCAGAGAAACTGATCTAATACTATCTGCACTTTGCATTCGAAAAAAAAGTGCTTTTCGGGCACTCGATGCTCGAATTCTGTACTGCTCGTAGATGGCAGAACGAGATGATATCAAAGAGAAAGGGGAAAAATGCACATATATGTGCACAATAATGAATTATAGGAAGGAATTCTAATATGAATGAAAACGAATTCTAATATTAGAATTCGTATTCATTCATATTAGAATTCTCATATGAATGAAAATGAATTTATATGAATGAAAATGAAGTTTAATATGAATGAAAACGAATTCTAATTTGAGAATATGCGAATACTTAGGACAGGAATCTTCAGTAGGAATGTTCTAACTAAAAAGTACCATGAAATACCTTCAACATAAAATCAAATTTAGAACTTCGCTAACATTATTTATACAATGTGAGTATTGAAGTGTTTTTCATACAGGTTTTGTAATGAAAATCATTTAATCAAAAGAAGCTGCAAGATTTTTTCTCAAATTTCTTGATACCAAATAAAACTGCAAGAAACTACCTTCTAATACAGATGTAACCCTTACACCAAACAGGATAATGGCATTATTTATAAGTGTTGTAAAACCATATACACAAAAATCACTTTTTTCCTCTATTTTGTTTTTCTAAATCGTAAGGCTATCATTAAATTGAAAACTTAATTTCCTCCAAATGCATATCGAGTTTAAACACTCCGATGTCTTGGGTAATATTAGCCATATTAGATCATTTTCCTGAAACAGCTTTCACAAATATAATTTTTAAGGCACTTTTGTTAAACTTCGATCCATAGTGCATGGCCAATTCTGCTGACAAGCAAAAAAAAAAAAACTTTTCTGTTGCAGTATTGCCGGTTCTGCCACGAGCTTTGCTATCAAATGAAGAATGTGTGTAATGATGTAATGAACAGAATTAATAAAGAGTAGACATTTATAGACAATGGATCAACACCCAGTGTCCTAGGATTTTATTTTTCTTACCCTATGCTATACTGTCAAGAGATCAGGACTTATTTTGATTTTCAATAACTATTTAAAATTCAGTATATTTATTTGACTTATTATAAGTTTTATTTTGAGAAATTCGTAAAATTTTTTTGATTGATTGATTGAATTCTATGCGGCCGCCTCTTGATTTGGCCGTCCGTGTGCGGTGCTCGCGCTGCACACCTGCTAAGATCCAGAATTGGTCTAACATCATCTTTACAACGCATTCGGAAAAAAAAAGTATTTTACTAGCACTTGAAATTTAAACTCATAGATGGCAGCACTAGATGATATACAAGAATGCTCATATCTATATGTACACAAAAACAAGTGATGTATTGGAATATACGTATAAATATACAACAGAGAGAAAAAAGTATAAACTAATTTGCATCGTTCTGGTAAAAGACATAAAAAGAAAATTTCTTTTTAAGAGACCTGAATCAAATTTTCATCAACAGTTAAAATGCATCTTTTTATTTAAAATTCAAACATGTTAAAAATTTAAAATTGTTTCAATATACTTAATTTATCGAATATTTTATTTGTGTTTAAATTCGCATATAATTAATTTGTTACATGAACTTAACTTTCTAGTAATTCGATGGATCCACATGATTTATACTTGTTAGACAGTCTGTAAAAATTTTTGTTTGTTTTTTCAATTTTCGTTCCATATTCTCGGGTGGCCGCGGTAATCGAGTGGTCAAGGTATCGTGGCTGACATGTCATGAGTTCGAGCCCAGTACCACTAAAGACCTGACGTGTAGGGGAGTGATGCATGTAAAATCTGTCGAGAGCTCAAACGTCTTACCATTGGTGTGGTAGTTAGGAAAGGTGTTGCCAGCTTAGGTGTCGTCCTCGTCACTTGACCATAGTTCAAAATGACGAGGTCCGTCGCCAAAAGCCCTCGTGTAGCTGAACAGTGCGAGGTTAATATTCCCTCACTCCATAATCTTGGGTTTCGCATCTAAGTTACTTGAACCCCATCCATGGTCGTTTAGTCAACACCTTGAATACAAATATAAGAATGTGTTAAAAATATACAACTGCAGATGACGGTGATTAGATGTTTAATATGTTCTTGCGATCAGTTCAAAATATATACGTATCCACGAGAGCGGGATCGAATTTATTATTTTCATGAAACATTTTTTATTAGAAATTCATTCGACTCTCGCTAATACATACCTTTGATAATACGAAACCCTCGCTAACACGAACTATATGCTCAGCCCCTAGAAAAACTCTTGATATTTTGAGCTAAACAACAAATTTTGGTATACTCAATATTTCGAAGTAAAATCTGCGGCTGGCCGGACTACAACACGCGATAACTCAAAGTTATCTTTTACAACTCTTGACAATTCGAACACTCTCTTATCATATAGAGTTCTGTAGAAAACAGGTTGGAGCTTACATGTATACCCTGTAATGTAACCCCTTTGAGGACCATCTGTCTGCTATCTCTTCTTTTGTGTTACTTGGTTCCCTCAAGCAACAAGACGCTTTTATTGCTTTCTTTCTTCAAGTGGACAATAGACTGACCACACTTGTTGTCAGACGTACATTCCTTTCGTTTAACATGTAGCCTTACTGCACCTGTGTTTTGAAAAGATCGTCTGCTGTTGTGAAGAGATGCGTAGGATTGTGTATTTTGCTTCAGAGTGACATGACGATTTATGACTCATCTGTGTGACTTTCACGTGTAGCATCAAATAGGGCATAGGCCGGATTGGACCCTGCCTTGAAGAACCAATGGTGTTTTTGATAGTGTCTGAGGGAACCGATAGCAGATTAAACAGATTTTTAAAGATAAAAGATTTTTCGTCCAGAAAGTTTAATTATGAACAGTATGTATTCTTTTAATAATTGTTTTTATTAGATAAATGTATTCTTTTAATACAGGACTCTTAACTTCTGTGTAATATTTATACTGTATCTAATGTGTGCTTTTTAAAAATACTTTTAAATAATTTTATTTATATGTACAATTGTTGTTTTATTACATAGTTTCAAATTTAAATGTGTTAGAAAAAAATCCTTTTCGTGTATTCTGGAAGTTTTTTCCATACCCTCTTGATAATTCAAAGTTTCTCATTGGTCCCTACAACTTCGAATTATCGAGAGTTAAATGTATATATTTTAAATGTACGTTACTCCAGTATAAAGAGCATACCATCTTTTTGGTTCTTAATAAATTACTTTTTAAAAAGAAATCCTGATCTCGTAATTATACCTGCAACCTCTACAAAAATTCTCGTAGAGGATAATGTTTGGATACGAATTGTATTTAAATTGAATATATATGCAATATAAATTATTTAAAATATAATATTGCTATTGATGCTATTATCACAACACAGAAATTAATAGTTGAAATATGACACAAGCAATTTGTCAAGAATTTGTTACGTTTTTTATGTGAGCAAATATTTTTTTCAATGGTTTTATTGTTTTGTATAATCAATAAAATATTTTAAAATAAGAATCTTTGATGCGTAAAATAATTTTGAGCCCAAACTACTTTGCAGTCAGTCTACGACATCTTGAGTTTTCTTTAAAAAATAGTACTTTTTATTGAGTGTAAAAAAAATCAGTGTATGTATTTCTATAATTAAAATTTAAAAACGTATTAATAGATTTCTGAAGCATTGAAAACTTTTAAACAAAAATAAATCACATTTTGCAATAGATAAAAAAAACAAGATATCAATCATTGGCATGACCAAGTAATTTAAGCGCGTTTTTCGCATGTTGTATTTTACAATAATGCAACTAATGAACTTTTTACTAACAGAAAGTAGTATTGTACCTTTTCTACTTGTTTTCGGAACTTTTTTTTGTAAAAATTTCCTCATTTTTGTGAAGATTTCCTTCAAAATGCAGGTAGATTTTTTTTTAAAACTTTTTGCAAACAATAAATTTACTAGGTAAAATTTGAGAAAATTTTGTTATAAACTAGCGAAATTCAGGAAAATTTGTAGGAAAATTCGGGAAAACTATGGTCAAAATTTAAATATGATTCGGCTCATCTAAGGCACAAATGCGACCCAATGCCGAAAACCAGAGGTAAATGGGTTGCTTATTGGCTGAGAAAAAGGTACGACAAAATATGGAATGAAGACGAAATTTGCGTACTAATAGCGCTTATGTTCTACTACGTGAAAAACGCGCTAAAAATTACTTCTGTACACATTCGGGAAATCTGCTTTCCAGTCTCAAATTTGCATTGTGAATGGACTACATTTCGGTGAAGCTGCACATTCACACAACTTTTCTTACAGGGTTATCTTTAATCGCTCGTACATTTGACAAAAGCATTTGACGATTTATCAATAAAAAAAAGCACCTAGAAATAATCATTCCAATAAGGAATGAATAATCAATGTATATGATGCGTATACATAAAAAAGTATTGTTTATTATTGTTAATTTATATTAATATTTAGTGAACCATTCAACTAAATAATAAGGCCACTTATGGCCTTGTTTTTAACATTTATAAATTCCAATAAGGTAAATATCAATGTATATGATGCGTATACATAAAGTATTGTTTATTATTGTTAATTTATATTATTAATATTTAATGAACCATTCAGTGAATAATGAAGCCACTTATGGCCTTGTTTTTAACATTTATAAATCTCGTGCACGACGCAATGTATAACACGGGGGCTTACAACACAGAGAGAAGAACAAATTACAACACAAACATCCATGCCTTCTCGGGGATTCGAACCCAGTCCCTACGTCATCGCAATCTGATTCAATAACCACTATACCGGATGGGCGGCTACTTCTGGCTTTGGTGCCAGTTGTTATTCAACATAGCTATGATTCAAATATTTTACGGATTTTTAACTCTATCCAACTATCATGCTTAGATGGGCAAGATTTGAATAAAGAATCGCAAGAAAGTAAAGGAACATCATATTTAAATCACAAAAAAGTGTAAATATTACTATTGTCTGCAGTACTATTACAAATTTATGATTTTTACGTTTTGTAAAGTTATTCTTATTCATTATAATGGGTTATTATTTATGAGTATAAAAAAATGAATCTGAAAAATATTTTTAACCCTAAAGTATGATATGCAAATACAATATGAATAACAAACACCAATTTAAAAAATGTCGAAATATTACGCATTTTCTTCACAACTACAACCTTGTTTTCACAGATACGAACATCAAACTACGAATCCTGCGCTGTTAGGCAGTACCGCTCAGAGCTGTAATAGGATAGTTTGGGCCTACCTCCTTGGAGGATTCACATCACTTCTCTTGATTGTGCGATGCAACTTTATGTTCACAGTCTCATTAATTTCGCTCGTTCAGGGAGACATTTGCTATGTTGGCGATCCCTGAACAAATAGTGGAGACAGTTTAAAAAATTTCTTATAAATACCGAAAAACAAACGGTATTTAAACTTGTGAATACTGGTATTACAAAATTGTACAAATGGCTGAAAATACCGTCATTCGGTATACCGGTATTGCAATCTCTAGGTGTAATGAGTTTATTGTACATCAATTTCTTAAAGGTTTTACTTAAATAAGAGTTTCTTTAAATAATTAAAATTCTACTATTTCTTTCAATAATTCTGGAGGTATATTCCTCTCTAGGAACACCGTAAGTCAAACGCATTGCCAACAAAGAGAAATAAAATTGGTTAAGTAAAAACTGGTCTTTTGACTGGTTACGGGTAAGTTTATTAGTTATATATACAGTGAGACACTAAGTTTAGTAGAGTTAAATAAGCATCGACAACACAGTAGGCGGGGCATGTACATTTCGAATACTAATGTAACCTTGATCTTTCGAAAACTTCTTGTGTCGAACATTTTTTCCAGTGAAACGTGTCGCGAGTTGACGATGTGTAGCAAGAACACATCTGATAGCTCGACAAGGATTCCATTATACTTTCATGGAATGTTTTGAGGTGTTTTGCACTTTATCTGTATTCCGCGAGGCGAGAATCTATTTCAGAGGAATCGAAATCACACAAAAGTCGTCTGTTATTCGAGATGGAGTCCTTCCAAACACCTCGTGCCAGGGCAGGGAACCAAAGTGTTGCCTCACCTCCTAATCAGACTGAAGTTCCGGGAAGGGGAGTGACAGGGAACGAAAGTGTTCCGGGGATGACGGAGCTCGTTAGTGAATACAGGTTCCTGCAAATGTTTTAAAAGGCTTCAAAATGACCTTTGAATAATTTTACTTAAAAAAAAAACTCTTGAAATATCTATCAGTAGAAAGTAGACAAAAGTATTGAATTAGTATAATCATACAATTTTTTAAAATCGAAGTGCGTCCCTTAGGGGCTAAATTGGGGCCGCAGTAGTCCAGTGGTCATGATCCCGGACTCTTGGCCGACATGCCATTGAGTTCAAGCTCTAACACCATTAAAGGGGGCCGCGGAAGCCTAGTGGTCAAGGTATCGGATCGTGGCTGGCATGTCATGAGTTCGAGCCCAGACCCGCCATGTAGGGGTGCGATGTTAATCTGTCGAGAGCTCGAACGTCCTTCCGTTGGCGTGGCGTGGTAGTTAAAAGAGAGGGTGCCATCTTAGGTGCCGTCCTCGTCACTTGACCATGGTTCAAAAGGACGAGGTCGGTGCCAAAATCACTCTACCGAATAGTGTGACGTTAATACTCCCTCGTCTTCTGCGCATGCGTCATTTCCCTTACGCTTACGTATATATACTTTCCGTCTTTTAACCAGCAATGGCTGTGTATTGATATCGTGATTATTTGCTTAACCTGCCGTATCATCTCTTTAAAAAAAGCTACGAAACTTATTTTCGAAACATCCCTTGTTTGTTTTTCAGAGTCTAGATAGCTTGAGTTTACCGTAAATTCGAGTTGGTAAAATAAAAATTACAAATTTTTAGATTTTATTCAGAAGAAACTCCTTAATGTAATTTAAACACACAAAAATTGTATTCTACCGCAAGTATATAATCTTTTTTTTTTTTTAAATTTATTTAATTCAAACGCTGATAGTTTTTCTTTTTACTTCAAATTACTCTGACTCATTTTGATTTATTTAAATTTCACTTTTTTAAGTACGAGTATTTCGGTAGTTCAAGGCAGGCTCGGTCTCTGGACCCACTAGAATGACTGAGATGACTACGTACACAATATTACAGTTGAGATATGTATGTAGAGAAAACTTCTAAAGACAGAATGAAATTATGCATATTTTTAAATCACTCAACTCTCTTCTATTTCCTTGTGGAGAGCAGAAGTGAATTGAATATTCGAGAAAACATTATCTATCGTAAAGACCCGATTGACAGCAATTGTGTGTGTGTGGCCTAATTCTTCACAGATGTATTATATTTATGGGCATTTTTTTCTTTCCTTCTCTTTTGAAATTCTAATTCTAAACTAATTTAATTCCCATTATTTATTTAATTTACCGCTTTAAAACCTTTTCTAATTCAAGAGCTTTAATAAATTCCAATTGTAGCTTATTAAAAAAAAATCCAATCATAATTTGATCCTAATTCTTCCAATCTCAGAGAAAAATAAGTCCATTAAATACGTAATTAAAAAAAATAAGAGATCATGTTTGTATATTTCTTATCAAATGAATGAGAGAAAAATAGAGAGATACTTTTTATTGAGAAACAAGTTTTTTTAAGCGCGCAATTGCAAGTTCCTTTTCAGAATTATTGATTTGAATTAACTGAATCTACGCTCTTTTTTTAAAAGTCGCGAAATGCACGGTTAGAAATGCAAACCTTCTCATTTTCAACTAAAATCGGTAACAACTAAAGTTGGTAACTTCCTTATTAAATATTGACATTTCTATTATTATATCCAGGAAAATTTGTCATCAAATAAGGCTTCGATCAATCATTCCGATCTAACATCCGGTCGAATATTTTTTCTCCCAATGGGCTGCATATTGGCACCTAAGCCTTTTCAAAAACGGCAAGTGCCCAAGAGAAGAAAGCCATTTCATTGATGGCACCATCTAGTGGGGACATTCTCTACCAAATTGTGACGTTTGAATTTCATCAATTGAAAGTCTCGTCGGATGTTAAATATTGCCATGAATTTAATACTTATGGGATCTTTTCCATGCCACATAATTATATGCCATGCGTGTTTATGATTTTCACATCCAGAAAATCTATGGACTCCAGCCGGGGCCGAACCCGCCGTATTAGACATACGAAGTGGGCACGCTACCTTGTAGCCACCGGAGCCGACATACCTTCGAATCAATCAGACGAAATTTTACAGAATCAAGTATGAAAAATTGTCATGAATACATCCAATTGAATAATTTTTTTTGTGTGTGTGCAAATTTGATAGATTTTGAAAGTTTATGCCTAGATTTCTGTAAACTCCACTACATTAAATTCATTGTTTGTTTTTTTGTAAATGCTGGATTTTCTAAGTGAGAAAAATGTTACAAAACGTTGCATTTAAAGTAACACGAGGGCTATTGGCGGTGGACTTCCTTATGTTGAAACACAGTCAAATGACGAGGACGACACCTGGGCTGAAACTTCTCTCTCCAAACTACCTCACCAGGCCAATTTGAGGACTGAGTCTCGATAGATTTAACGTGGCCCATTTGTTCTGCATGACGAGTCTTCAGTGGCACTAGGCTCGAACTCATTTCCCTCTTGCCACGAGTCCATGATCATCCCCACTAGACTAGTGTGGTTACCCCTGCAATAAGAGAAATGTACTTATAATGATTTTTTAAAATCGCAATGGATATCTACGGCATCTTTTGAAGTGAGAGGTCCCATTATGTATAAAATGGGAAAAATCAATTCTTAACCGTATTTATTGTGATGGTGACGGGACATTTTTACTAAAACTTATTAACTTTAAGTAACTCTAAGTTATTACCTTGGAATATTTAAAACCAAGCTATTATTATACTCATCGATTTCTTTTCATAAACAACTTCCCACTTTCCTTGTCTTCATATTAAACAAAAGAGGGATTGTTCCGTGGCTCGTTTCGTAATCGACTCGTCTTTCAAAAGCACTTGTCTGAGAACGACGGGGAAGGATTTTGCCGTCAATTTAAGCGTGGGGGTGTTCACACAAAATCCTGTTGCGACACCCCGGGCCATGCTGTCTACAATATTGAAACCTTTGCCAGACTCGAACGGAATTATCAGCCAATAAGAGAAGAGCTGGCAAGGAGCCACACTGCTCTCATCCCCAGACGGCTCGCTCAGACTGCGTGGCTTTTTTCGATGCGAAGGTTGCAGAGATATTAATAAAATGGACTATCTAGTAGTAAACAGATATATTTGAATTAAAAAAAATACCCTCTTATTTAAACATTGTCGTTTTAAGATAATTCTATTAAACACCTGGCACTCTTCTTGCGGTTGGTTGTCATTTACGCTGATGACACTGCTGGGTGTTTGAACCTTATTTGGCCTAATTACCCTGACAGAGATTCTACTCAGGTGACTTTTTATGAATGGAATAAAATAGTCCAATATTTTCGGATTGTTTGGATGAATCTGTGATGTAAGGCATGATTCCCAAAGGGGTCTATATCGACTACCGGGAGTCTATGATGACGTTCAAGGGGTCTACGTCAGCGAAAGAATAATTTAGGAATCCATGAGGTGTAAATGGGAGTCTACTATAGTGGCTCTCATTAAACAAATTCGTGACTTTAATTTTTAAAAATTTTAATCAAGTGGAAACCAGATGTACCTATTTAACAGATTTATTGACTAAATTTAATGACGTTAATTTGCAGTTTACGTTAACGACAAAAATTTTATTGAGAAACAGGGACCATACTTTTAGCGTTTCTTGACAGAACTAGGCTAAAAGAGTAAAATATTGGACGTCACGAATTTTTCCAGTTTCTCAATTGGTCACAGAAAATCTGCCAGGAAAATGACGTTTTAACCTACGTTCAACATTTAAATGCTCTTTATTCAGATTTTGAAACTAGGTTTTAGAATGCTTTGATTATGGTCATTACCGCAGTAGGCAATGAAAAAATTCATGTGATCACAAACATTAAAAAGAAGTCATATTACAAGAGGAACTGATCGGAATAGACAGTAAGGGAGATCTTAAAGTAAAGTTTAGAAAAGGATGTCAACAATTTTGGTTTAAAAAAAAACAATGTTATTAATCAGAAATTATGGAATATCGTAAGAAAGTTCTAAGGATATTGCTTTAGGGTTAAGCCTGTATAAGTGACAAGATTGATGGCAAATGTTGAAAATTTGTTATTGAAGCACCGGATTCATCCCTCACATTATAAAGATTTGCTTGTTGATCAGTTATTTTATGTAACAGTTATGTGTGTTAATTAAATTTTAATTTAATTAACATGTATTTCTTAAGTTTTAAATTCTATATTTGACTACAATAAGATATTTAAATCTTTTAAAGTAGGTAGCTCTATATCAGCTGTCAAAAGACATTTAAATTGATAAATTTTCAGAAATTCAATATTAGGTAAGCAGGGGCTTACCCCAAACCGAAAAACAGGGTAAGGTAAGACAAAAAGCTTGGGAACCTATGATGTAAGGCAGTAATCTTCAATCTTTTCCAACTCATGGAACTCCTAGAACTAAAAGGTATTTTCATGGAAAACTTAGAACTAAAAGGTATTTTCATGGAACCCCTAGAACTAAAAGGTGTTTTCATAGTAAACCTGCAGAAAATGCTCGCTCTTTCAGCTTCAGCTGATGTCTGTTTTCAAAGCCTCGACCAGTTTCATGTTTGAGGATCGATCTTGAATCAATTATTTTTTTGAGATGTTACTATTAAGATGTATATGTATATATATATATACCACTTGAAAATTTATTTTCTGCTGTAGTAACGCAATCATGTACTTTAAAAATATTCATTCATGTATTTAAGAGATGTTGCTTATGAAATTTCTATATATTTTTCTACATAAAAATAACTAAATATGAATTTAAGAATCTAGCACAAAAGTTTTGTTAAAAAAATTACAAATGACAAAATATGCGAGAGTAAAATAGTAAAATTAATATCAAAATCAAATAGTAATAGAGTATTAAATTAATATAATATAAACAAATAGTAAAAACTTTTTCTCCCCCAAATAGTTTTGAGGTTTATTCCCTTCTTCAAACTGCTGATTCAATTAAATAGTTTATAATGAAGACAAGTATCCGAGAGAGAACCTTTTTTAAATAACGAATTAAATAATTAACAGTTTTAAGCGTAAGTTCTTATGTTATCAACACAAATCAGTCTACTCGTAGCCGTGTTGGTAGCTTACGGGAGGAAATGACGTTTCTTTAAAAACTGAATACTTTTGGTTAGCGAAGCGATGTTTAACAGACAGGGATTGATCAGAACAAATAGTTACTCTTTCCTACGACAAACTACAAAAATTTTCCCAAATCCTACGTTGGCATTACTGTTTCTCTTAACTTCTATCCCACTGCTGGGGGGTATTTCTCCTTCCAAGGAATTTGGGGTGAATGATAGGAAAATGCAACCACGCTGTCGTCTAAAATTTATATTTGGGCTCGAAATCAGTTAAAACTAATCAAAACTTGGTATCTCAAATTCCCAGGAAACTAAATATAATTCCCAAGCGTTACAAAAAGTATGGAATGGGATCCCGGGAAAGAAACTAGCGTCGAGAAAGAACACGTCACACACACATTTGTCGAGGTTAGGTGTGGTAGTTTGGAAAAGGCGGGGGGGGGGCATCTCGGGTGTCATCGTTTTCACTTAACCGTGGCTGAAAACTATTATTGATCACCAACAGCCCTCTTGCTTTCCCCCTAGGCCTTTCCACTTGCTTACTTTTCCAGTAGCAACAAGCTTTTGTAGTTGATGTAAGGCCGATTGAATAAAGTTGCGTAATACAAACAAAACGATGCAATTTCCTGAAATAAAACATTGTGACACATTCGGAAATGAATAATAAACTCTTACATGCTTTTCACTATACTAAAAGCAAATCTCATGGGTCAATCCAAAGTGTTGACGATACTCTGGGTAGAAAGAAACGGAACAATATATTGGAAAACGGGGCTGTACCGCTGGGTGAGGAAATGAAAATATACGAGGGAGGGAAATAGAGTAAATTTAAAAACAGAAAAATTGACGAAGAATATATAGAACACACAAAATGTTCAATATTTTCTCCGTGATTTTTGCGATTCTGAATCATTAGAAAAAGGAAATGAATTCATTCCTTAACACTTCTGCTTTTGCCTTATGCGATATATTTTTTAGCTATTATTATTGTGTTTTATTATCTAGAAAACAATCATTTGCTATTAAGAGAAAGAATATTTTCTCAGATCCTCAAGAAAGATTTTCTGAAAGATTCATTTGAATTTATTGGATTACATACCCTCTTGAGTTCGCAGCTGTGAAAGCGGGGTCCTCTCAAAATAGCAGTGTCTGCCCATTCTGTATCTATTCCTAATATTTTCCTTAATTGCATTTCTAATAAATTATTTCATACTGTTAATGTAGGTTTTGAAAAACGATAATCCACTGTATAAGGACTTAGTGTATTGGATCTCCAACAACTCCACAATCAGCATATACAGTGACTGATACACGCGAAATCTGTCGAGGATCATAATCCTCAGGTTTACGTGGTGAGGAAATTTAGAGCAGGGAATGCCTGCTCTGGGGTCATCCTCGTCTTTGACCAAGGTTCAAAGTTACGAAGGTCTGATGTCAATACCCTTGTAATTTTCTTGCTCGGAATTATCTATGTACTTTTTATGTATGTATGAAAAGCTATAAAATTTCTGTTAAAACTCGTTTCTTCCTGTAAAATAGAGGAAACTTGATCAAAAAATATCGAGTGCGGGGTTGTTTGGTACCTGAGATCTGCTTTGTAACCCTAAGACTTTTTTTGGGGAGCTTGATTGTCTTGCGACAGTAGTCCTAGTATTGCTTTAACGCTAATAAACAATCAATCATTCAATCTCACATTTAATGAACTGTTGATAAAAGTTTGAAATAAGAACTAATTTGATTTTTCTCAACACAAGGAGAAGATCAACACAAAAAGGACTAACATCGTCAAGTTTTGATAATTATTAGTCTTAGTAGACACATATCCAGCGTTAATCTAATCAAACGGAAAAAAAATTTCCCAACTGTGGAAGATTTTAGTCTTGATTCCACTAAAGATCCATCTCGTGAATGAAATGCAAATCAAATGCAGTCCTTAATTCGACACAATGTGGAGGTTTAGAGAAGGGGGTGTAAGATATCGTGACCCCGTTAAATTACTTCGTAACATAGAAGCGTCAAGGATCACACAATTAATTGCCAAAAAGACATTCTATAAAACATAGTAACATTAATAAAACGGCAGATTCAATATTAATATGTCACAGTTAACAGTTTTTCGCGATAGAAAAGTTTTAGTTTATTTTCAGTTCATGTATGCCAGACGTTGCGCAACCGACTCCAGCACTCTGTCTTTCATCAGTAGGAGAAAGTTCATCTCTCTAGGTCCTTGAGGCGTGGCTGCCCCAGCAAACTCACCCAAGCGTCTGTGAAGACCACAAAACTTCAGAGCAAAGTCATTTCGTAAATGGAGAAGATCGAGCGTCCCCGCCAACTTCCGAGCCGTAATCCTTTAAACTACCTGGACGGGTCGCTTTCACGCCTCCAATCACCTCTCATTGGCACGTGCAACAGATCAGTGCCCGACTGTCCTCGCTTTAGTTCTATTCTGTTGGTGCTTGGAAAGAATCGACCTACTCGTCTGATCTGCGCACCGAAACGGCACCGTGTTCAAAATCTGGAGGCTATAACTTGCTTTATAATTTTTACACTGAGGGTGTGTCTTTGGCTCGTTTGGCCAACCTTACTCTCCATTCAATTTGTTTGTGGCCCAGATGTTTGAGGGGAACCCAAACAATTGATGCTGTTCCCTGAAGCTTCCTTCCTATTGAGCGTTGTGACGATCGTCTGTATGTCGGCGAAAGAAAAGGTCTTGCGACATCACTTCACATATATTTAGTCCTAGGCAACCGACAAGAATATCCGGTCCTTTTTTGGAGATATTATGTCCCATCTGGACAACTTGGTTTTACATGCATCAATCTTGACCAGTATTGCTGAGGAGAGTTCCGCTGAAAAGCAGACGTCACAGACGTACCAGCTCAGGTGTCGTACTCTTCACTTGCCTGAGGCTCAAAATTTCGCCAACAGTCCTCGAGTCGTTTTGAAATGTGACGTGAATAAGGAATCCATCACCCAACCCAGCTTTTGCAGTATGTCTCAAGGATTTTGAGAGAAACGTGGTATATAAAGTCAGATTTGCCCATTTCTTCGACCTAAGACTAATTCTGAACCTCCTCCTTAAAAATAAATATACAATGTTCGGTTAATTTACAGATGGCTGAGATTTTTGTTTCAAGAAGAGTCTTCGATAGATGCTTGGATTTCAAATAAAAATATATACCACCCATTGAAATTGAAAAATAATGTAATTGTGAATGTTTGGTTGGTCATTTTTTGGGGGGTTTTAGAAAAATCCGTACCTGGTGTTCTATCAAACACACAGGGATCTCTTTAATTTTAATAAGTTCGTGGAAGAGATTAGCACTGGCGATGGAAGTTGCAAACAAGTTTCCTTCCTGAAAACTCATTTACTTTATATAGTAATGTTATTCTTTTTGTACATACGGCTATGTGTATTTTCTTTTCTAGTGAAGACGTGGGGGTGGGAAAAATGATACCATTTTGTCAAAAAGTTGTGATTACTTGGGAAACAAATTTCTCTGCAGAGTGAAATCTGCGGTTTGTTGATGAAACATGTATTTCATTTATCGCCATATTACATCTGTCACCATTCTGTGCTATTCTTATTGGTTGAAGTGTACTCAGTTTTATTAATGTGGCTTTTTATTTTTAACCTATATTGTGATACATTAGGCAAAATGCCTGTATTGTTTCAAAAAAATTCAGCTTTATGTATATTAAGAACCCTTTTATGTACTTAGAATTTTAAGTCACAATGCGAATAGATCACATAAATCAGATTCTTATGATAAAACATTTAAAACCAATGGGAAATAACAATTCTTGCGCAGAAATACCACAATAAAATGAAATAAACAAAAATACGAATTAAAAAAACGTATTCAAATTTATTCTTTAGCAATCTATTTATTTGTCCAATAACTTGTGCTGTCCTGTAGTAGGCTTGATACCTGATGCCACTGAGAATTTATGTAAAGGATCAAATACACGTTGAATCTTAGGAAGCTCAAAGTCTTTAAATTGTCGGGATACGGGAATTTGGAGAGTGCAAACTAGACGAGGTCCTGGGTCCAGTTGGCCTATGCCTTAGAATCAACCCGTGGCCTGGGTCCAGTTGGCCTGTCTTCAACCCGTGGTCTGCGGGCCCCGAATGAGCTACTGATGCCATTTTAGTGCTCCCTCATTTGAATTTGAGGCAGTTTAAAGAAATTGCTTTGTCTGATTTTTGTTTTTAGAAAACGCCTTTTTTGTGTTAATCTTGATATTTAAAACATTTTACTGATGCGTTTGATATCCCTTTGAGGTAAAAAAAATGTCTGAAATTAAGGACTTTTTCAAACATTTCTCTGTATCCTAAATAATTTTAAACATAAAAAATCTGACTGTTCATAAAACCTCAGAAATTTTCGGAGAAATGGTGGACTTTTATCTTTAAACAGGTTTTACGAATTATTTTAATTCGACTTCCATTTAACCTTTTTGAAACCGATATGCATATTATACATATAAACACCATTTTCCCCTTAGAATCAGCTGTAGTCTTGTCAAGTAAATTTTCCTTTTTTTATCTAAATTTCCTGACTACAATATTTTTTTGACAGTCGTGGGGCCCGAGGATCACTGTGAATTTATTAATTTGGCCCTCAAGGATGAAAGGTTGAAGGCCCCTACCTTAGAACGCCCTGGATTAGAACAAATTCTAAAGGTGGAGTAAACTGCCAAACTAGAATGTAAAAAAATAGAAGGGAAAAGAAAATCGGAGAGAACGGAAATGAAAGTATTCTGTTCAGGTAGAAATCTCTGGCGGAGAGCTACTGCACTTGATCAACCGATCAAAGATCAGGCAGAAGCTTTTGTGGTGTTGCAACGCAATAATTGCTATTGCTTTGTAGTTAAGTATTAGAGTAACTTGTGAGTATAGAGAATTTTGTCGTTTAGTGAGTGTCATTGAGTTTGATGTTTTCATCAGTGAAAAGAGTTTGAGCTTGAATTATATGGTTTGAATCATTTGCTTTTAAAGTGAAAACATTACGAATTGGATTTAGTTATGAATGACATTTTTTTCTAATGTACCAAGATGCGTTAGTGCTCAACTTTTAAAATATTCTTGTGTAGGGGCTATTTTTTTCATGTGAGCTGCGGATGCTGTGTCCTAAGCAGTGGTCCCAGTGCCGGTTTATCCATTGAGCGCTTTGGGGTCTGGATAAACTGGATAACTAGATTTTCTGGTTATGAATTTCAATCCACCAGAGCCAAGGGGGTATGTAGACCTTTTACACCTGGCCCGAAATGAGCTTAAACCGGCACTGGGGATAGCATATTTTATAATGGGATAAGGGATGTCCTCGAAAAATAGAACACTCTGTTCATTGGCGTAGCTAGGTATCTAAAGGCCCTGGTGCAAGAACAAAATGAGGGCCCTATCTTGGTTGGAATTTATCAAGTAAAAAGGTAAAAATATATGAATGTTTTAAACATACAAAGATACTTTAACATCAGCTTTTTATCGTCCTCTACAGAACATAGGAAAACAAAGCTTCATACTACCTGCGTGTATGTGTATGTGTTTTCTTGAGTGAGCTTTAGTGATCGCCCAAATTCAATTTGACACCACGTCTCCCAGAACAGCTGTGAAGAGTTAAGGAACTGCCGGAACCGGAAGGTGAGAAGGTAATAAATAATAAAAAAATTAAGCGGTAACGAACAAGATCACAAATTATAACATACGTATTACGAAATAAAAAGATGTAGATAAAATAAAAGGTTTATTATATATGAAGGCCTACTAACAACGGAAATGATTTTAGGGGAATTCCTTACAAGTTCTAAATTATTTCAACATGATTATAGTTGTGTTTTGAAACCGAATATTTTTATATCTTAAATGTGGGAGAAATTATCTTAATTTGCTCAATGGTCAGAATCCGATGGCCCCCTTGAGCTTGAGGGCCCCGGGGTCTGTACCGCCTAGATCATTGGTAGCTACACCACACTGACTCTGTTGCTGAGAGAGAGTGAATTAGCAAGATGTTAATGTGGAGCTAGAGCCGATCCCAGCAGGTGTGCAGGGATGGCCCCGCACAATAAAACTTATAATAAGTCGAATAAATATGCTGAGTTTTAAATTGGGATTGAAAAATCAAAATAAGTCCCAATATTCCAATAGCATTGTACAGTTTAAGAAAAATAGAATGTAGTCCTGTCTATTAATGTCTATTTACATACATCCTTCATTTGATTGCAAAATTCGTGGCAGAGCCCAGGATTACTATAGATTTTTTTTTTAAAAAACAATCAGTGGCACTGGCGTTGCTCTGTGGACCTATGCTTAACAAAGGCATCTCAAAAATGATTATTGTGAAAGTTACTTTACGAAAATATCTAATATGCCTAAGACATAGAAATGTTTGAAATCAATATGCATTGGGGAATTAAGAGTTTTAAATTTAATAATAGCCTTGCAATTCGGAAAAACAAAATAGAGGGAAGAAGTGAGAGGTTTTTTGTCTATTTGCATTTTTATTTATGTTTTACTTTTTACTGTTATATAGGTGGTCAGTTTATAATGTAAACGTCGAATATTAGTCAAAATATGAACTATTCTCTAGAGGGGGGGGCATTCATTAGGTCTTTGAACGCGAGCAACCAATACCTTAGGATCGGTCCTGGGTGTAGCCTAATTTTAAAAATTGTACTGATAAATTAATATAGCTAGGAGGAGGAGGAATGACTACATAGATCCCCTTCCCAAAGTTCTAT
Source organism: Trichonephila clavata (assembly GCA_019973975.1). NCBI lineage: Eukaryota > Metazoa > Arthropoda > Arachnida > Araneae > Nephilidae > Trichonephila > Trichonephila clavata. The sequence goes on along the minus strand of BMAO01037389.1, from coordinate 10,174 downwards.
CAGGAAACGAGATTTCTCTTGTTAGATTTTCACCGAATGTCCGCAATTTCCCGTGACTCATTCGCGGTGAATCCCTTTTCGCAGCGATCGAACGTCTGAAAAAAAGAAGCGTCTCTCTCCCTCCCACATTTTAACGAACGAGACGTTTCCGGTCTTCAAGATAGAAGTGAGGGGTGTTTCCGGTGATAAGAATCGGTTTTAAGCAGCTTCAAGTTCCATCTGAACACTGTCTGAATCAGTTCTGATTTCAAATAAATCCCCATCCATCATCACTCGATTAAGTTATGCTGAATTGGATTGGACAACAAGGAGAGAGGGAGGCAGTCTGGGAGGCAGTCCCTTTGAATTTTCAGAAATATTGTAGATGTGTAGATTACTATTTATCTTAAAACCTCTTCTTGTGAGCATCTAAGACATGTGTGTTTAAACTATGACCGCTTGTGGGCCACATTGCAAAAATATTTTTCTTTTCTGGGTCGCGCACATACAATATTTATTTTTAACCAATTGAAATAAAAATTGACTATATATAGTTTTATTAAAATAAATTAACTTATTCTTATTATATATTTTTTAAATTTGAATTAGACATGAATAGGTACGCACATTTATTTTAAATTTGTAAAAGTTTCGTTTCATTTAGTTTGGATTTCATAAAGATGGAGAAAAATCAAGTTAATGAGATGGATGAATTTGCATTTGTGTTGAACACACACACAAGCAAATCGATATCGGGTTCGAAGTTACAATTCTTAATGCATTTTCAAGATGTTTGTCCGTGATCTTTGTCCAATTTTTGTTTTTTGTATTCTTCATTCTTGGAAAATAACTGTTCACACATGAAGACATTAATTCATAAAAAGTACTGCTTAAAATTAATTAAAAAGTACTGCTGTCTTCACTGCCAAAAGCTGAAGACATTAATAAAGTATGAGTGTGAAAATGAGGATATTTATCGCACGGTGTATGTAATCTTTATAAAACTCCTGTGTAGAAACATTCCCAAATTTTTCTTTCAGTTGAATGTCACTTTGCAGTTCAATGCATTCCAATTGAAGATTTGAAGGTAATTTATTTATTTCTAGAGAAAACGGGGTAGAAAATATATTGAAATTTCTTCGTTTTTTCGAAAAGCTTGAAATTTTCTTTCAAACTCTTCAATTTAATCAAAAATTAATGCACCATATTTTGCATATTTTGTGCATGCATTTTTTAAATAAAATGTGCAAATTAAAATATTTTCATAATTTGCGTTTGGCCCGCATTTTAAAATCTTGAGGGCCGCACTTTAGACACGGATGATCTAAGAGATGATGTATACTTCCAGTCTGAAATCATGTAAAGCTAAAATATTTTCTTGCTTTATATATTTCGAATACTTTTTTTCTTCTAAAAAGGGTTTTAAAGTCTTCACTTAAGAAATTACAATTATTTGGGCAAATTTTATGTAGTTTAAAAAAAAATATCATTGCAATATTTTTTTTATTTAACTTGATGTATAATATAGTATTTACAAATAATATGTATAAAAGTTCCCAAAATTAAATAGACTAATGAAAAAAAATAGCATTTTACTAAATTTTTAATTCTTAAAAACATGATGTTACAAAGAAAATATGCCAATCATTCAGAAACGCATTAATATTGTATCGTTCTTTGGTTTGAAAAAACGGGCTTCTCTCTCTAATATAGAGATTATTAAACATCAAATGTAAACAGCTTTAATTGACAATTGATATGCTGTAAGTGAGTGAGTGAATATTAGCGTCGCACTGTTCAGCTACACGAGGGCTTTTGTGGACGTTCCGCGTCATTTTGAACCATGATCAAGTGACGCAGACGACACCTGAACTGGCACCCCCCTCTCCTAACTACCACACCACACCCACGGGAGAACGTTTGCGCTCTCTACAGATTTTACGTGCATCGCTCCCCCTACACGGCGGGTCTTCAGTGGTAATGGGATCGAACTCAGAACTCATAACATGCTAGCCACGATCCGATGCTTAGACCACTTGGCTACCGCGGCCTTGATATGCTGTAATACATGTACTTAAAATCAAGTTTAATACTCGAACATTAATGCTATATTCTGGCTTCACTATCTGCAGAGCAAGGGTGTCTAACTGAAAGGTTAACTTGGGCCAAGCAAACAAGATTTAACTTAGGGTGAGCCACAAAAGAAAAAAAAAAGAACGTTAAGAAAGAAAAGAAAACGTAAGTTTATATCGAACAATAAATTATATTAAACATATATATATATATATAAAGGCACAAGAACACAATTTAATGTTTACCTCCGGACACTTAACATCTCTTCTTTACTACTACCTTTCCTTTTTCAGGAGAAGTTTTGTTCGCAGTGATTATTTTCAAAACTGACTTAAGGTTAGACTGGGCCGCAAAAATGCTTCTTATGGGCCACATGCGGCCCGCGGGCTGCAAGCTTGACACCTCCTGCTGTAGAGCATCACTGATTTTATCATATTACTCATTTTTATCCTAGTTGACATATTTTTTCTTTTATAAAATGTGTTTCGAATTTTTTTCTCCTATACCGTAATGTCAAATGTGCTATCCCTTTACATTTTTAAAAAACTGTTTATGAAATATTTTGAAATTTTAAAAACTCTATATTATAAGCAAATACATGAGTTACAATGTCACAATTTTTTGTAAAACTCAAGTCATTTTTTTTTGTCCCAAAATGTGCTCTGCGTTAAGTTCACACTCTGTGCAATGTTAATATTTCCGCCTTTTACAGATTTTTATAAGCCTCATGAAAAAAGCTAAAGAGATTTGCTGTCCTAAACTACACTGCTGGCCAACGGTAAATGCAACACCAAGAAAGACAAGAGATAGCACAACAAAATTTATTTTGTAGATAACATGTTGACCAAGTATCAAATGATTAAATTTATAGACTTCTGTGAAGTGGGGTTCCTGCCAGAATCAGTAGCCAGAGTAGCCGCCATTGGTGGAGATCACCGCTGCCACACGCCTCAGCATTGATTCAAAGAGACTTTGGATGTGTTCTTGGGGTACAGCAGACCAAGCAGCTTCCACACGTTGCCAAAGTTGTTCTGGTGAGGCAGCTGGGGGGTGTAATCTGGGTCAATCGTTGAGCAACCATGGACCACATGTTTTCTATCGGCGAAAGATCCGGAGAGCGAGCCGGCCAGGGAAGAAATTCAATCTGGCGATTGACGAAGAACCTTTGGACAATGCGTGCCACGTGTGGTTGCGCATAATCCCGTTGAAATATGGCTGTGGACAAGCCCTGAAGGTAAGGAAGGACAACTGACTCCAACACCTCGGAGATGTAGCGCTGGCTGTTTAAAGTACCGGCAATGCGTACTAAAGGAGTGCGAGAGTGATATCCAATACCACCCTATACCATAATACCCGGTGCAAGACCAGTATGGCGGTGCATAACGCAGCTGTTCAGCATCCTCTCTCCACCGTGTCTCCAGACTCGAATCCGACCATCGTGGTGTTGCAGACAGATGCGTGACTCGTCAGTAAAGACAACTTCATTCCATTCTGCCGCCCACATCCTTCTTTCATCGCACCATTGGCGGTGGAGACATCTGTGGTTCTGCGTCAAGGGTAAACCAAACAATGGACGTCTTGTGGACAGACCACTCTGCTGTAAACGGTGTCGGATGGTACGCGCAGACACTGAATGATGCGTTACAGACTCAATGTGCTGTGCTATTATGGTTCTTGATGTGACTGAGCGATCCGTCACTGCCATGCACACAATTTGCCTGTTCTCACGTGAAGTGGTGCACTGAGGTGGATGCGATGGACCACGTCGGTCCGTCGTACCCTCCTGCATCCAACGGTCACATATGCGCATTACAGTTGTTTGGTTTCGTCCAACACGACTGCCGATTTCTCTGAAAGATAATTCACAATCTCGATAGGCCACTATCCTTCCTCTGTCGAACTCGGATACTTGATCAAAAGCTGATCGTTGTTTTCTACGAGACATAACTGATCGTTTTTTGAAAAAGACCACAAGAAAAACACAATTGCGAACTTGAAATCGTCGAAATCTCTAAGCCTTAAATAGTACTTTGAGGTGACTCCACAGGCGTGCGTGATGTGTGTCTGCGCTGAAATTCTAATCATTTGCATATCTCACTTCCGCTAATGCATATTGTAAATTTCATGTTATTTGAGTGTTTCCTTCAGGGTGTTTGTTGCATTTACGGTGGCCAGCAGTGTAGATCACTAAATTTTCCCAATGAAAAAACTCTACTAAAACATTTATTTCGCTAAAAAATATTAATTCAGTTTTTTTTTTCTATTTTTGGGGGATTTTTTTGTTTTTGTAATTACATAGTCATTAGTACAAAGTAATTTTTTCAAAAAATAGAAACAGTGTGGAAAGCATAGAACTGGAAATGAGACTACAGATATCAAATATTACATCTGATACAACAGCCTTTTTAAAAGAAATTTAGCACTGTCCTGTTCATTAAAAATTATTAATTAATGCAATTAAGTACATTATTTGTATTTGAAATTAGTATTTTGTAATATTTTATACATATATTATATACATTTTTAGATACTTGCTGTTTATCTTAAAGGAAAAAAAAGTTTTAATAAAGGCTACATATAAGTAGCAGAGACAGTCTTAGGATTAAGGAACCATTAAACTACTCAGCCACATGTTAGGAGTCAGGATGGGTGCTCAAAATCTTGGGGGCTCGCAGTGTTATGCTGATTCATAAAAGGGGGTGGACGCGGTGATCGAAAATTTAAGAACCGCTGCTCTAAAGCAATGTAAAGGCTACAGGCAAATACTCGCATTTGAAGGAGGGAGCGAAGAACATTAATAATTTTTCTGCCATGATTATTAAGAATTAGGATGTCTATTATCTTTTTCTGTCAATATAACTAAATTTTTAAAAGAAATGCATTTTTATTCTTTCTAATATACCTTTGTTTAATGTAGTGCCATCAATGTTTCTTACGGAGGCGATTTTAAATAACATTCAACTGCAATTTAGTTAATCAAATTTAATTATGTTTAATTTCCTTCAAGTAGAGGCTCCTTTTTTTTATGTAAGCTGACAGCTGTAATAAAAAAGTGATTCACTTCTTAATCTGGTTTCCATGAAATAATCTCATAAAGACTTCGGTAGAATATTTTGTTAAAGTCGCAATACAAAACAGCACTTGGGAAATTCGAAAGGATCCTCGAAATTTGGAGCCACGGTGGACAAACCCAAGCAGTCAAAAGTTCCACAAAACTGCAAAGTGCCTCGATAAAAAAAAATGTCCTGGTTACGTGGCAGGTCTTTAGTGCAATCAGGACTCAAAGCTACAACTCGACGGGACAATTTTGACCATGCGACCACGACGACTCAAGTACTGCATAAACTTTGGTATGCACAGAAACTTTTTTAGAAAATATTGGGGGCTCTACTTATATTACAGTTATTATCTCGCCCTGAAAATATATAAGTAAGAAATTACACAAATTAAAATTATTATGACAACTGCAAATTCTATTGCAATCCCTTCTAAAGATTTTGTTTTACTTTTTTTCTCTCCCGTAAAATATTTTTTATAATTAAAGTCTTAAAAATCCCTTCTTTTCGGCCAAATGAGACTGTTCCAAGCTCTTTCATAACGAACTATGGTTTACATTTAAATATATGAGATTCATAAGAGCAATTATCACCAAACATTAATTAAATTCAATTACGTTTTGAAATATTGCATTATGTAATTGGTACAGAAGTGAATTAAAACTTAATTATAATATAATGAGAAATATAACTTATGTAGAAAAATAAATTTAAGCAATATTATGTTATTACATATCTTAATGATTGTGTATGAAATCAAATTTAATAGAACTATATAATTATTGCTTTAATCATTATTCTGAAGTGAGTGTAAAATTGGAAACCCTTCCCAAGCAATTTCCTGTCAACTCCCCTGCAAATGAGGCTCAAAAATGAAAACCATTATTTGAATTAAAGATCAATTTGGAACTTTTAATAGAAGGAAAATGACGAAAAACGAAGCGACACGACGACCTTAACCCATTTTTCTAAAAACGAATATCTTAAAAATAGAACGTTTTCTCCTTTGACATTGTTCAAAAATTTATTTTTAAAAATGGGGGGAAAACAGTAGGAATTTTTTTTTATATAAAGTTTCATTTTATATTATTTACTATTATTATTTAAAAATATTTCTAGCACCCAAACTATATATATATCCTGTATTAACTAAAACTGTGTTGTTTCCACATTTGTTAACAATGAAAATATAAAGAGCACATATATTTTTAACATTTTTGTAGATTAATAGAGAGAAAATAAAATGTTTCCAAACATTTTTTTAAAAAAATTTTTAACTGAAAATGTATTTTTTCGCTCACAATTCAAACCGGAAGAGCGACAAAATTTAATTTGTTTTTAGTTTTAATTAATTGATGCTAAACTTCTTCCAACAAATATTTAATGTGAATATAATTTTCTTCTGACTTCACTTCTCCAAAGTGGGATACGCAGAGTGCTACTTGGAGGTATATGCGAAAGAAGTAGGCTCGATATATAAACATATATATATATTGGTTTTCAAAATTAAGAGAATTTGTATATTTTGTCGTATTTCAAGAAAAGATTTAAATGAAATGTAAAAATAATCTTCGAAATAAAGATGCAAATCTTGTGTTTCGAATACATAAGCGTATACGTGTGTAGGGGTGGTGCTAGCCGAGTAACAAGATTTACAGCGCGTGTGCCAAAATCCGTATTTCTTTCGGCAGCACCCTTCGCAAAATTTGTTGTTTATTTTTTTCTTTTTTGCACAATCGGTTAAATTAAAATTCAAACAGTAAAAATGAGAAAATAACGTTTAGAGGATGAAATGAGGTGGCAAATTGTGAGTAGGCTAGAAGCAGGCAAGTCACAAATCCAGATTTGCAGAGAATTCGATTTTACGTCCAGGCGTCGAGTTCAATTTATGGAAACAGTTTCAGGATACTGGATCCGACGAGTGAAAGCCTAGACTAGGTCGTCCAAGAGACACGATGGCCAGAGAAGATGACCATTTGTCCATTATATCGAGGTGTAACAAAAATGCTGCATCTTCTCAACTCTCTCGTGAGTTGTATTCGGTCACAGGTATCAGAGTTTCAAGGGTAATTGTTTCTAAAAGCTTCATGAGAGAGGGCTGTTTGCAAGAAGCCCTATCGTTTGCATCCCACTTAGATATCTAAACAGGAGAGTTGCTTTAAAACGGCACAAAATCATAGAGATGATCATAGCATAGATCAATGGGCGACCATTCTCTGCACTGATGAATCTCGGTTCAGCCTAATGAGTGGTTCTTGCAGTACTTTAATATAGAGAGAGCCAAGGAAACGCTATCTGCCCTCCAATGTTCAGGAAATTTTCCATTAAGGCAGTTGATGCTTGATGATTTCGACAGACACTATAACTGCTGTGAGGACTTGGAGCCTATGTTCGCCTTTTTAGGGGGCAGTTGCCCTATTTCACTTTACTGGATGACAATGGGAGGCCATATAGTCGACGAATTCCTTGAAAGTGAGGATATTCACCTAATGGATTGACCAGTCAGATCTCCATACGGCGTCGATATAGACTCTGTACGCTTATTAACCATTTTTATTTGTTCTATTCAGCAACTGCTGTTTTATTCCTTCCGACTCCAATTGGTGTTACGTACGATCATGCGTGTGTATTTTAACTGTTGAATGGTTATTTTTTCTCTTTATGTGAACGCTACGTTCTTCCAAATTTCATTAAAATCTGTCCAGTAGTTCTAGAGATTACTTGATCGCGAATCTGAATATTCTCTTAATTTTGAACTCCAATGTAGGGTACACCTAATAATTATTTTCGTTTTAGGGGTGCACAATCAAAAACATTTAGAGACCACTGGTTCAAAGAACATCACTTAACACTAATAAAACCTATTGGAATGGATTCCTTATTTTCTGATTTAAAATTCTGCAAATAATATAACTTGAGCAAGTATACTACAAAATAAAAAAATTTAACTACAGTCTTACGAAAAATTTATTTTCATGCAATGAATATTGCTTATTTTTTTTTAAATTTGCCAATATTTTTACATTAAGCGCTTTAATTAAAGTAGATGGAGATGGGGGAAAATAATAATAAGATAAGAATTATAGGTACTTGTTCCTTTTTTTCATTGAAACATTTTTCTGCAGGAAAAAAAAATTCATCAGCAGCAAAACAACTTTCTTTTAAGAAAGGGGTGTGCAGCGACTCCTTCCACAAGTTACAAACAACAAAAGAAAGGAATAAAAGCCCTTAACGACTGGCCGAATAGTGATCCTTTCTTGACCCAGTCGTCTAATGAGCGCTGCTTGGATTCAGACGATAGGCTGGTGGGCATAAGAAACATTTGCCAAGGTAAACAGCTGGTTGCCGAACGTCTCTGAGAAGACGAGTCTGTATTACAAATATCCAGAAGTCTCAGTAATTTTATAGATATATATATTTATTGTATAAAACGCTTTAAATTGCATATCTATTGCTGTATTTACTTCTGGCCAGCACAAAGATCCTTTTGCCACGAGCTAAAAATCAAGAGGAGATGTCGAGATCGTTAGCTGAACTAGCTTTCTACATCCACGTGTCTCCGTACACCGAAAGATTTACTGTAATAGAATAATCTCGACGACAGCTCTTTTGCGAAATTTCGAATCGAGCACGCGATTCGACTAAAACTTTTCTGACCACAAGCTTCATGCCATGACTCGTTCTACTACCACGACCATTTCTGTAACAATCAAAAGATCAATAAAAAAATAAGTAAATATAACCAGACCAATTAAGAAAAACCTTAATTTCACTATCCCAACATCAAGATTACGGTAGAAACAATGTTACAACACTTTCCCGTCGACTAATTACAAAATAATGAACCAAGATGAGGAAATTTCTTAAGCTCGACCACTCCACCAACAACCCATTGCTTCTCAGTATGACTGTACACTCCAAAAACAGATTAAAACCTCGAAAACTTCCTTTTCCGAGTTCTTTTCCCCCACTACATATCGTGCCCTTTAACTTCTGTTCAGATCAAAAAGTTACAGATAACGATTTATAAATATAGTGTCTGGTCTGGAGAACGACCACAAAACGATCTTCCTCATGTCCCCAAGGAAAAGCTATTAGAGTGCGACCACTTCTAAAAGAGGCTGTTCGCTCACTCTCTCGGCCATTTTTTTAGTACTTTTTCCATATCCATCTGGTCTTCAAGGTCTCATCTAATGTGTTCCTCAGTGAAGGACTGATAACACGCTGTCGAAGTGGAAAAGTTGGCAAATTACTGCTCTTTTAGTCTTCGCTGAATGCGCAGATTGCTGTCGAAAGATATCAATGACGATGGAGTTGCAGACATTAATGCGTTTTAAGCAAAATACCTACTTGTCAGAGGGAAAGAAATCGAAAAAGTACATTGAGTCCTCGTTTTCAGTGACAGCAGTTTTGTTTTCCGTTCGGATTTTATGATTCTTAGATGATGAAATTTAGACACATTGGGAGATTTCCTTGCAATTTTTTCAAATAGTTACTTGACGTAATCGTTTTGGCATTTTTGAGAGGAAATATTTTGGGTAATTTGTTGAATTTTTTTATTGCAGTAATCATATTCGCAGTGACCATTAACCTTCTGGAGTTTTCAAGAAGATTCTGCCTGCGCATCACTGAAGTCGACAGTCCTCATAGGGCCTTGTATCAAAATTCTTTGGGGCTCTTTTTGAAAAAGAAATAAAAGACACTTACTTCAAAGTGCAGAAAGTTACATATTTTGGGCCCCATATCACTAATACGGTGTAACACGCTCTGCTGCACATACTGAATATGTTTTGGAACTCTCAACATTAGCAGATCAACTATTTTTTAATTTTAAATCCGTTGTTTCTTGGATTGAGATTGCAAAGTATGTTTTCATGTTTCTAAAATAAAACATCACAGGATAAACAGAGCTAAATAACTGTTTTTGTGTATACCACAAATTCAAAATCAAGAAGTATGACAAAATTATGTCTTTAGCGCATTAATTAATTGGCTGGTTTTATCGGTGCAAGGAGCGTAATATTTGGTCAAACTACGTCAATTGATTACCTAATGTCGAAGTTCAA
>BMAO01037388.1:0-51439 GCA_019973975.1 Trichonephila clavata | reverse complement strand
AAACTGATTATTCAAACGAAACGGGAAGCCTGGGAGAATTACTGCCGTTCAATACTGAAAGGTATGGTTTGAATTTTAAAGTCGCTTTTGGTAAGGATATTAATTTCAATGCTATAGAGATTTCTCTCCCAGACTCGCCTAATGCAACTCCAAAACAGAAAATTGAAAAACTTTTATGTACTCTTTTCCCCTCTTCTCCCTCCTTTGCCATTGACTTGAAAAAAGTTTACCACCCGAAGATATCATCCCTGATGAGGTGGAGATTGTTTTCCGGAAGTTAAAGGCTGGCAAAGCCCCTGGGCTCGATCATATTGATTATAATATTTGGAAAATAATTTATTCTAACTATCCGCATGTTATTATAAAAATTATTAATCTTTGTTTTAAGTTTTCTTATTTCCCTATATCTTAAAAAATTCTAAATTAAAGCTCTTATTAAAACCTGGTAAGGACCATCCTCATTCAATTCGTATCGGCCTATCTGTTTGTTACCTTACCCTAGGGAAAATTATTGAACGTATTTTTGCTAATAGGCTCACACTTGTTTAAATAATCATATCATTATTCACAAAAATCAATTTGGCTTTAGAGAGAATTGCAGCTGCGAGGATGCCATTAACAATTTAATTACTAACATTAAAACTAACAGGGTTTCTGGCCACACCTCTTTAGTCCTTATTGACATTAAAAGTGCGTTTGACAATATAAATTAGCCGATCTTATTTCAGATTTTCCACAACTACAATATCCCACTTTTTTTTCAAAAATTTATTTATTCCTATTTGGTTAATCGGTTTGTTGTTTTTTGTAATCCTAATTTTTCGATTAAACATCCAATTAATCAAGGCTGTCTTCAGGATTCCGTTCTTGCCCCAACATTGTGGAATATTTACTTCAATCCTGTCTTAGGCCTTAACTCGGATAAATATTTAATTCAGGCTTTGCAGACGACCTTGCTGTTGTCACCACGGGCGAGGCCCGAAGGACTTTGGAAATTGAAACTAATTCAATTCTTGATCAAATCTCTAATAAGCTCAAAAATCTTAAACTTGTTATTTCCCCTGAAAAACTTTCTCGGTTGCATTCAGGTGTACAACCCGTGGTGGTACTGTGTTTCGCCGGAAACCTATCTTTAAAATCAATAATGTTACTATTAAAGTAGTCAACTCTATTAAATATCTTGGGCTTATTATTGACAACCTGCTCTCTTGGCTTCCTCATATTGACTTTTTAAAAGAGAGAATTTATAAATTGTCTCTTCAGTTTAATAGAATTTTGTTTTCGAATTCCAACTTTAAAAATTTTAAATTGTGGTATTTTACTGTGATTGAACCCATCATTATTTATGGTGCGGGGATTTGGGGTGGCTCCTCGCTCACTTCTCGTCATATCCAAAAACTTAACGCTATTCAAAGAATTTACCTTTTAAAAATCACGAGGGGTTTTAGGACCTCACCCACCAACGCCTTACAAATCATTTCTGGTGCTCCCCCAATTCACCTTTCTGTTAATAAAGCTTTTCTTAAATACCAAATCTGGAAACTTCGAAACCCTGGATTTAATAATATTATTGATTGTCATTCCATTGAAAATTTTATTTCTCTCCACTCTGTGAAAGCTCATAATAGAATTATTCTTTTTAATCAAATACAGGGGCCTAATGAGTGGGAGGTGTACACCGACGGATCCAAAATTGGAACTGAGACCGGGTTTGCGGTGTGTATTTTTTATCGGGGTCCCTTTTTGGGACCTATTCTTTTAAATTAAAACCCTACAATACTGTTTTCCAGGCGGAACTGTCTGCAATTGGCTTTTCCGTCCTATGGGCGGTTGCTAAAAATGTTAAAATTAATATTTACACTGATAGTTTATCTTCCATTCTTTTCCTTAAAAGTCCTAACAATAAATCTGCCTATCTTAATTTAATTAAGAATAAACTCTCTTTGTACCGCAACTTTTATAATATTTTCTGGGTTAAGGCTCATAATAATAATTTTTTTAATGATATTGCAGATCATTTTGCTAAAGTCGCTACTACTAATGGTGTTGAGGTGAGTGTCCCCGCCCCTCGCTCTTATGTCATCAAAATCCTTCAAAACAAATTAATTGAGGACTGGGAGAGTTGGTGGTCAAACTCTGATACTGGCTTAAGAGTCAAATCCTTCTTTCCCAAACCCAGTTTAGATATTAATCCCCATTCCAGTTACGTTACCCAATTTTTAACAAACCATGGCCCATTTGTTTCTTATTTGCATCGTTTCAAATTAAAAGCTACTCCCAATTGTCTTTGTGGTTCTGTGGGGGACGCTGATCATTATGTTTTCGCCTGTCCTCTGACTAAAGATTTCCATTTGGTCTCTCCATCTCAAAATGCTAAAAAAGCCTGGTTCCAATCTATCGTCCAAAAACCCTCCATTCACTCTAAACTAAAATCATGTATTAAAATTGCCTCTACAGTCCGGGATCAGATTCCTTAGGGGGTTTGGTCGGTACTCTTTTGTGGTCACACACAAGCGGTTTTTCCCCCTCCTCTTCCACAAACGTTTCCTGTCTTTTTTTTCTTTTTTTTTTCTTTTCTCACCCTCTTTTTTTTTTCTCTTTTTATCTCTAAACCCTATTTATATTTCACAATTTTTTTTGCAGCTTCCTGGTTTAACTCTTAGTTTACAATATTAGTATACTTTCAGGTTAATTTCCTGATTTTTTTTTATTTTATTTTATTTTATCAATTTTTGTAACAAAAAATGATATCTCCAATAAAATCCAATAATCTATCTCCCCCCCCCTTTTCTCTCTTTATTTATTTATTTTTAACTGCTGCTATCTTCTTTTATGTGTCTTTTAAAAAAAATGGGGAGGAGATCTGGAAAAAAAAAGTAATCCTCCTTTTGATGAATCATATCCTTTTTCTGAAAACTGAGGAACCAAATGGCGGGAAAATATCAACAGGAAGTGGTGTGTCATCAACTGGAAATTCGATTCCAAAGAAACTATTTTTTTAATGTAATTATTTATGCTTCCTGTTTTCTGTCTTTTTTTTTTTTATCTTTATGGTGCATTTGTTTTGTATATTTTTACTATTTCTTTTGTATTTGTAAAAAAGTTGAAATTGTTTAAAATGTAAACTTTGATTTTTTTTTGCAATAAAATCTGGATGTGAGGGTGGTTGTTTCCCGAGGGATCGGTTGTAGCTCTAAACCCTCTTCGGGTGAGCTCGGTTCCTCTGGGCATTCATCATCATCATCTCATTCGAGTCCCGTGTCCAGATTTTCATTCCCTCTAACGAATGAACTTGCGCACGCATTAGCATCAAAAGTCTGTTTTGTGTGCGTTCAGGGGGTGGAATGAGAATCTGAAATCGAATTTTAGGAGTTCCGATAACTTTGCCGGATAATAACGGTTGACCGAATTTTAGACACACCGAGTCAGGGGCTTGCCTGAAAAGCATTGGATCACAAAAACTTGGTCCCTGGCGTATTTCAAAATGGATAATCCGAATATGATATCCAATCTGAGAAATAACTGCAACTTTGCCGGATAATTCAGGACAACCGGCTATTACGCAAACCGGGGCAGGATCTTACTCTTAAAGTCTTGGCGCGGGAAGAGTGCGATCCTGGTGTAATTTGAGTTGGTAAACGAGAGTCTTAATTCGAATTATAGAAATTCCTGTAACTTTGCCAGATAAGGCCGGAGGTCCGAAATATTCGCGGATAGCAGCACCAACCAAACTGGCCGGTGTTGAGACGCAAAAGATAGGACTGGGACGTATTCGGGACTGCCAATCCAATACTCTCAATCCAATTGAAGATAATCCCATAACTACAAATAACGCCAGAAGAACTTATTTTACGCGAACCGTGACATGGGCGTGCTTCAAAATTCTTGAGGTGTGAGAAATTCTTCCCTGCTGTTTTTCTAGGTGGGGAACAAGGATCTGAAATCGGATTTTAGAAACTTCAGTCACTTTGCTGAATAATGCCGGCTGACCGTAATATCCCCCTTCAGGGACTGAACTTACAGGAGTACGGGCGTCGAAAGTGGGCATAGAGTGCTTCTCGGGGTAAAGAACGAGAATCTGGATTCGGATTTCAAAAATTTCCCTAACTTTTCTGGGTATTGCTGGAATGATGTCGAATGGCTTTGCTTTCGAGTCCCACCTCCAGATTTTCATTCCCTATATCAACTAATCTTTAAGGCACAGCCTTGAGAAAATACGATTGAAATAGGAAATTGCATTGCCAATTGCATCGTCGGTCATTGTTGTTACTTTATTAGATGGTGAAAAAAATGCCTATTCCCTTTCAAGCAGCCATTGGACATTCATAAGATACAAGACGCAATGTGTGCCACTGCAAAAAAGAGCAGATTATCGAAGATGATGATGATAGTAATGCCAATAGTGAAAAGGGACGGTCTCCTGAACAAAAATTAGAGAATTAAAGACAGCTAAAAAAATTCTAACAAGCCTAAATACTGTACAGAAATCAGCTATTTCCAAAATCATCCGACGGGAAATCGATTTATTTGAAGATGAGGGATTTAGAGGTAAATACTTGGAAAAAGTATATTGCGCATTGCTAACAGTACCACCAAATAGTGTAGATGCCGAAAGAGCGTTTTCGACAGCTGGTAATTTTTGCACAAAATTATGTTCCAGGCTTAATGAGACAGTACAATTGATGCATTGTGTTTTTTAAGAACACATATTCAAACATTAAGAACATTTCAATAATTTGTAATAGTACCACAGACTAAATAGTGATATTTACAATTTTTTGTGATTCAAATAAATAAGATGTTGTAACCACCCTTTTTGTTTAGACTCCTATCATACATAATTTGGTGCCTAACGTTATAATGTTCTTTTACTTATTTATTTTGGGGATTATTTATATACTGTTATAATTCATAAGTTAAAATTTTTTTCTTGTGATATTTACATTCTCAAATAAAACTGGCAAAATAATCTAAGAAAAAATATCACCTGTGTTCTCTGTATCTTTCTAAAATTTCTAATACCGGTATTAAAACCGGTATCCCAGTATTAAGTTCTAAGGAATACCGGTATTGAACTTTTGGTTCAATATTTCAATCCCTACCGGGGAGTAAAGGTTTTTTTACACAGGATTCAGTAACAGCTGAATACACAATACGATTAACGCTTGAAGTATTCCTCCCAATAATTATCCAAATTGAATTCCTTCTTAATTCTTGAGCACTTTTACGCACCGATACAGACACCAAAGATAGATACACCAAATTGTACACTCCGGGGAATTTCTTTTTAGTTGAAAAATAGATTTATATAAATTTAGAAAAATTCTAATTGTGTGTGACAAAAGGAAAGGCCTTAATAGATGCCAAAGGAGCCAAAAACTAGTAAAAATTATTTGGAAAAGATATATAGTAAAATTTATACTTTAGTCTTCTACAACAACGTGACAAATGGCTGTTTAAAGAGCCAAATATACCTCTAGATACGCTAGTCTTATTAAAGGACTCGGAAGTGTTAATGTGTACTTGGTCTATATGTAGAATATTGTCAATGCTTTTGTAGACATTCACGGAAACATCATAGTTGTAGAAATTCCATTGAGAGTATTTAGGCTCTCAATTACCAAAACATGCAGTGGCCGAGTGGTCTAGGCATCGGATCATGGCTAGCATGTCATGGGTTCAATCTTAGTACCACTAAAGATCCACCGTGTAGGGGCGCGATGCACGTTAAATCTGTCGAGAGCTCAAACGTCCTCCCGTTGGTGTGGTGTGGTAGAGGTGGGCGCCAGCTCAGGTGCCGTCCGCGTCACTTGACCATGGTTCAAAATTACGCGGACCGTCGCCAAAAGCCCTCGTGTTGCTACTTAGTGCGACGTTAATATTCTCACTCTCACTAAAACATCAGTTTTATCTATTGTAGATAACTACATCTCTTTTGTATATTAATTATCTATTAGTTATTTCTGTTTGCTGTAAGTGTTTTTTATCTGCATTTTTGTTCTTCATATGTTTTTTTTTAAATAGTCTCTGTCAATGTTTTCGGATTTATTTTTTGTGCACGTATACTTGAAATATTTATAATACTTCAACGTACGGTTGGTGTGCTCAACTGTAGAATGTTGTGGCAACGGAGTTTCCCCATTTGTTCGCATATTTGGATGTATTCAGATATATATTATATATTATAACCCTAGCTTTGCGTCGAAGCTTCTACAACACACTAAGCTATAATTGTGAACGGACGCTAACAATAAGTAAAGGTCATTTATAAACAATTTAATACAATCCATTGTTGATTAACTCATTTCAGTTCTTAAAAATGCAACTTCGAACTCAACTTTTATTCGGAAGTTTAACTCGAAACTCGGTGAAGGATTGAGAAGGGCTAATCTGGATTTAGTTTCTGATCCAGATTGTTGAACATACTTTTTGACCATTTTAATGAGCTGGATCTGATTTTCCAAATGTTTAATAAATATTTTTAAAAACACTTTCAAACGTTCGAAAAATACAACAAATCTATGTAAACACTCAATTTCCCTTTGTATGCCTTTAGTCCGAAAATTAAAAAACACAATTCTAGATTTTGAGGAATAGTAAGAAACTCTACAGGATAAGCAATAAGGCTGGAAATTCGTGGTGTAGCGATGGGTGATGGGATATAATATAGATGGATTTTATCAATATAATCTCTTTGTCGTATCACCTGGACCTAGCAAATAAGAGACGATTTAACTGTGAGCATAAAGAAGTGTTACACTAAATTCCCATAGCAACGAAACCATCCTACTTATAATGCTTTGACCTCTTTCCAGAAACGAACAGGCCCACCCACCAGTTCCCTTTCATTCGTTCAAAGCCAATGTAATGGAATCTTCCTTGTTAATTAAGTACGGTTTTATTAAATTCCTCGCTCAGGCAGCTCATAAATTTAGTGTTTCCTGACTTTCGAGAAACACCTACGAAAGGACTTCTTCCTCCCTTCATATTTAACACAGATTGGCAATCTTGTTGTCTGAAGATAAAATTGGAATGATTTAATTGAGTCTCTCAATTAGCGATACTGGACATGCCCACATGTGGTCCACCAGACCTTTCTGAGTGGTCTGGGTGAGGCCAATTATACTAATAAAGTCCTCTTTGGAAGAACAGCGCATTTAAATTTTAGTGAGAAACTATCAATAAAGCAGTGAAATATGTCAGTTTTGCTATCGATATCATGCTAGTACTAATTGCCAGATAACTCTTTCATTGTAATGGTAAGTTATAACAAATAATTGTAGAGTAGCGACAATTTTATAGGAGAAACGAACCTTTAATTAACCCTCATAGCTTCCAAGCTAAAAATATCTTATGAGTATACGTTGTTTCAAGACGATTAGTATCTGAACTATATCATAAAGAAAAACAAATAGGGATTGACAACTTGTTTCATTTGTCGTAAAAATGTTATATTTAAAAATATAATTTTTCTCGTCACTATATCACAAAGTACAAATATTTGAAAGGCAATCTTTCTTGAGGACCTTTTTCAAGAGGAGATAAATTGACTTTCTTAAAGTAATCTTTGTAATAATATAGCAACAAAATATTTTATCGGTGGTAATATCACAAAATACAGAGGCAACAAAAGCATCATGTAAAATTTGTTACTTTTTTTCCCCATTAACGTTAAATTGCTACAGAAATTGATACAAAATTGTTATAATGTTTCTTAAATGATTCCATTATACTCCTTGATAATTTCAGTTATTTATTCAGATGTATAAATATATATATATTTTTGAAAAATAAAGTACTTGAATAAATTTGAAACAAAACTGCAAAAACAAGTCTGAACTAATTTTTTTAGCAAATAAAACTGATTTCCAGTCTGGGATTCAGTAAAATTTCCTTACTACCACATCCTGCACTAATAAATTAATTTCTGAAATAAAAATAAGTGAGGTTTGCCTAAAGAAAAAAAATCTAATTCTCAAAGTACATGGAAGCTTTGTTTTTATGACACAGTAGAATGAACACAATTAGCTTGGGATCATTGATAAAAGGAAATCGAAATTACTGATATAACTGGGCAAAAAATGCATAAAACCTATGTTTGGTGAGCTGAGTTTGATTATGTCTCTCTCTCTCTAATAAAGTTTTAAAATAAAATCCAATGTTATGAGATGAAATATTTTGATCAATTTTCAGCATTTTAAACGTACAATTAATCTTATAACCTCCCATTCATTCTCATTTTGGGCACGAAATGAAATTGTTGTCATATGAATGTGACCTGATGGGAAAAGATTTCGTGGGCCTGTGTAAATCATATATTCTACGTAACTCAAACGTCACAAAAAAAGAGAGTAGAAATATTGTTTTTTAAGGTAATGTCAATCAAAATTTCGCGTGCTTTATATCACTGTTTGGCAGCCTTAGAGACATAGTAATGAAAAAGGAAATCCTTTTTGTTTCTTCCACTCGCTTATTATTATTTTTTTTCAAAATATGGCAGGATATCGATAAATGTAATTAGCTTTTATGTATGTATGTACGTATGTACATATGTGCGTATGTACATGTACATATGTACGTATGTACATATGTACGTGTGTATGTATGCACGTGTGTATGTATGTACGTATGTACGTACGTATGTACATATGTACGTATGCACATATGTATGTGCATACGTATGTACGTACGTATGTATGTATGTGTGTGAATGTATGTATGTACGTACGTGTTTATGCATGTACGTACGTACGTATGCATGTGTGTATGTATGCGCATACGTACGTACGTACGTACGTATGTATGTGTGTATGTATGTGTGTGTGTATGTGTGTGTGTATGTGTGTGTATGTGTGTATGTGTGTATGTAAGCATGCATATGTATGCATGTATGCATGTATGTATGTATGTAAACTAAATTATTTCTATATAATTCGATAGTATTACAGTAATATCTACCAAAGAATTTTTTTTCTTGCATAAACTCCAGCATGTAACGTAAACTTTAAACTTAAAATAAAAATTTACGATTGTGAGTTGTGTTTAGGATGTAAAAATTATGGCTTACATTCACGAAAAAAAATCTCAACACCAAGAAATACGTGTAGATAAAACCGAAATTTCGTAGGCGTATTTATTAATCTGAAAGATGACCCCAAGTCAAGTTTCTTGCATCGAACTTCAGTGAGGCGCTAGTGTAGCGCCATTTAGAATTCGCGAATCAGAGAATGTGCGCTGTATTTGAGAATGTGCGCTGTGCGCTGTATGTGAGCGTTATTTGTCTGTGAAATTTGACGTATTATGTTGATGTTAGACAAGAATGCCTTTAAGAAGAGGAAGAGGACCCCGGCAATCACCGAGTTTAAACAAGGTCATGTACTAGGGGTGTGGGAAGTGGGTTTTCTTTTCATGACACTGCAGTAAGAATTGGCGATAATGTACGGACACACACTTTGCATAATTGTTGGGAGTAGTGGTCAAGAGATGGTACTGCCTCATGAAGTCCGGGCGTCCACGTGGCACTTTACTCAAAGTTTTCACTTATTATGTGTCCTCGAGTATATTCAAGCTTGCTAAACAGGATAAATGTGCACATTCGAGATAATTTGGGTGAGTTCATATTTTATGCTGCTGTAGTTTTAGCTGTCGAGACTGACTGCGATCCGTCGCCGTGATTCCTTAAATATAAAAATAAAAGCCATGATTCTTGTTTATTTTACAATTTAATCATAAAATATCAAATTCTTGTATCAAATTCATGTATTCTAATATTTGTTTTAAAATGGATATGGAAAAAAAATTAGATTTTTGAAGCAAATTAGTAGAAAGACTTATAAAACAAAGCTATCATAGTGATACAAATATTACCAAATCGGGTGGACCTAAATCTAGTGGAATTCTAATGACTAAAGGAAAGTCATTTACCCATTTTGTTTCATCAACACCTGAAGGAGAACCTCCCTTAAAATACTGCGCTGTATTTTGTGCTAAAAGAGATATCAAAGGAAAACAAAAAGCATAATCCTGATGTGTGTGAAATTTTTACTTGCATCTTCTGAAAAATATTATTTGGAACACGACAGTTTTTTTTTTATCAAGACTTACCAAAGACACACCCCTCTCACCTTTTCTTGCGCATGCATATAAGTAGCTCTTTGATACCTCAGTTATATTGTTTTCCTTACAGCTTGGACTCTCTTTCTCGAAAGTTTGCCGACCCCTGTATCAGAAAAAGAAAATGAAAAGTTTCATAATCTGTTACGGGGTCCTTTTTGAACGAAACAGCTAAACCCCTTTGAAGGAGATTAGATTTTCAAAATTTATATAAAAGTGCTATTTAAAGGGGCGAAATCAGGAAGATTTCCAATTTCTGGGGTCCGCACAGATAACCTTTCCTCTCGCGATTATCATCTTGTCGTAGCCTTTCACTACCCCTATGATTATTAACTCCCCTTTGCATATTATCTAAATTTGGGTATGTTGGATTCATGATTAACGACTACTAAATTAATAAATCACACAATCTTATTTATTTATCTTTCTTAAATGAGAAATACACAAATATTATTCAGACTATAAGAACAACAAATTACAGTGGAGTGTGAGAAGAACCTGATTATGAACGACGGAATACTAACTGAAACCACGGAGAATAACGTATACAATCAAACTACGCATTTATATCTAATTTATGAAAATAACTGACCTGATACCTTTTCTTAAGACAGGTTTTTCTAATACTGGATTGCTCTAAGGAGCGGCTTCAATCTTTGATATCTTTCAGTTCCGTCCCGAACCGAATTAATGAACATTTTTAATCGTCTTCTCCCGACGAATATACTTCCACTAGATAAACTAAACTCTCAGAATCACCTTCTTAATCAACCTCGTAGTCACCCTCCTTCTCTTCATTTCATTTCTCCCTTTTATATCTTTTTCGAACTCGCTAAACCCGAAACTATCTTGTTTGCATAAGTCACACTTTTGGCTCTCGACGGAGATTGGTTAAAATAAATAAAATATTTAAAGATTTGAGAGAAGGTTAGTGAAACGCGTAAGCACCCGTCACAATCTCTTACGAAGAACAGCGTGAGAGGATTCTCCCAACAGAAGGGAGAAAAATATTCCCTATTTTTTTCTGCTTTTGTTGAAGGGGAGTAATGCAATTGAACCATGTAAATCACTGACACATGTTTCAACAATCCCTTTTACACTCATTTTGGAGGTAATCCCTTCCCATCTGTGCACTAAGTTTCCCACACCCTTTAGAGTTAACCAAGCATTGAAGCATGAAAGAGGTTAACAATGTTACTAACCCGTGCACCGTTTAGAACAAATTAATTTCTTATATGTCAGAGATGCCCTATACTTCTGTGAAAATAACATTTCCAATTTTTGATGTGTAACATCTTTACTCTCGGTTGCTGGATATTTGTTGGAGTGATTTCGTGAAAAGGGACGTAAATGCGTAACAGGAAGTCGGGGGAAGCGCGCGCTGTTTGTTTTGACCAATTCAGTGCCTTGGGGGTGTCTCTTCGCTAGCCTCGTCGCAGGGTCAAACTGTAGTAAGAATTAAGACGCCCGTCTACCGCACATACCAGCAAGTCTTATTAGATTTCATCCAGAATAAACTTGTGTTTCTTATACTCAAATGTCAAAGCCTCAGGGCTCGTTGTGTGTGAAATCTGAGGATATATTTATATATGTGTAAACTATATATTAACAATTATATTTCCTGTTAAGCGTCTGACAAAGCTCATCATTCTTAAAAAAAATAGGAGTAAGTAACATGGAATTATTTGAATAAATATTTAAGTGCTTATCATTTTCATACTTTGAGGTTAATTCCTGTCGCTGTCAATATAATATTTTTAATTGTCATTAAAAATGAATTCTCGATTAAAAAAATTAACTAATTAAGTAAACGGCTATTTTTGATTTTCTCTAAGGTTGCGTGGCAGAGCGGACACATAACATTTCGTGGACTGAGCGGACACATTTTCCCCCATCTTAAGAACAAATTCGATTACCGAATTACAATGATAAATACATTTTTGACAATCAAATTAAATTACTTGTATTAAATTGTTAAGATGTTATAGTGTGAATGCATTTTAAACATAGCGTAATGTAATAGAAATAAAAACTTTCAGAGAAATATTTAAAAATTAATAGTAAGTAACAATATAATGAAAGGTATGAACGAATTTCAGGCATTTTGTGGAAAACTGTATTTTAGAGTCAAATAAATATTAGAACAGGTGCAATAGCCATACAATTAACTAGTTTCATGAAAGGAAGTAAAAATAAATACTACAAGTAAAATACGCAAGATGCAAGGTTAGTTAGTATTTATTAACTTGTATTTATTTTTCTTTTATCTACTTGCATCTTGCGTATTTTCTTGTAGTATTTATTTTTACTTCCTTTCATGAAACTAATTAATTGTATGGCTATTGCACCTGTTCTAATATTTATTTGACTCTAAAATATAGTTTTCTACAAAATGCCTGAAATTCGTTCATACCTTTCATTATATTGTTAATCTTACTATTAATTTTTTTAAATTTCTCTGAAAGTTTTTATTCCTATTACATTTTGCTTTGTTTAAAATGTATTCGCACCATAACATCTTAACAATTTAATACAAGTAATTAAATTTGATTGGCAAAAATGTATTTATCCTTGTAATTCGGTAATCGAATCTGTTCTAAGATGAGGGAAAAATGTATCCACTCTAACCAAAATGAGTTTCAAAGTTTCCGCTCAGCCCACGAAATGTTATGTGTCCGCTCCTGCCACACATGCCACCTTCTCTAATATTTCTAATTTTTAAGCATGCGATTGACGGTGTCTCTTCGCTACCCTCGTCTGGGGTCCGACTGTAGTAGCAATTAAGACGCCCACCTACCGCACATACCAGAAAGTCTTATTAGACTTTATTCCGAATAAATGTGTGATTTTTATGCGCCATATTGTCAAAGTCTCAGGGCTCGTTTTGTGTTAAATCTGAGGATATATTTATATATGTGTAAACTATATATTAATAATTATATTTCCTGTTAAGCGTCTGACAAAGCTCATCATTCTTAAAAAAAAATAGGAGTAAGTAATATGGAATTATTTGAATAAATATTTAAGTGCTTATCATTTTCATACTTTGAGGTTAATTCCTGTCACTGTCAATATAATATTTTTAATTGTGATTAAAAATATTTCTCGATTGAAAAAACTAACTAATTAAGTAAACGGCTATTTCTGATTATCTCAAATATTTCTAATTTTTAAGCATGCGCTTGACGGTGTCTCTTCGCTACCCTTGTCTGGGGGTCCAACTATAGTAGAAATTAAGACACTCGCCTACCGCACATACCAGCAAGTCTTGTCATTTTGGTGGTCGCATACATTTCTCCGAATCAAACAGTTAAAAAAATTAAAGACTTCTTGCATTTTGCACTTTTACCGTACACCGAAGGTGGTTCTGCTCTTATTTTTGATAAAAAACTGCTATACTCCTTGCGTTAATTAAATAAAATTTTCATTAAAGATATAATTATTCGATAGAAAATTATTTCCAGTCATAACTGATTCATTTCTTTCAGGATTAAAGTCACTATTGCGTATTTACCATGATAACAAGTCAGATGTTACACATCATATGCGACTACTGTAAGACTCGTTTCTTTTTTTTTTAAATTTGTAATTTATGGTTCAAGCAATTATTTTTAAAAAATCTCAATTTATTTTATATAATAGTTAATTTATATTTAATATTTGTTATACATAGAAGTATGCTGTAAAATTTGAGTAAGATATTTCTATGACAATAATACACAATCCAATTCAGAATATTTATTAAAAACGCAATTTACAAAATCGTTCTATCATTATTTCATGTGCAAGTTTTTATCGTATTTCTCGCTTAATTCAGATCCTATTAATTTCAAAAGAGGAACAAAACGTGTAAAATTACAAACATTTTTCAAGAAAAAATATTATGTTTAAAGCAAAAAAGTTGAATTGTGTGTGGGAAATCAGCAAGGGAAAAGTCACTAAGCTCGCACGAAAAACACGCACTTTCGTACACAATATATCAGACATTTATGTTTTTACTAAAAGTGAATTATTATTTAAAAATCAAACCAGAGTACAGCAGATATCTCCAAATGACTAATTGGAATTAAAGTTTTGCTGTTGATATTTGAAAGTGTGCGTATTTCTTAAAGACTTTTTTTTCCATTTAAATCTAAATCTCTAATACTGCACTACATCAGGGATAGCTAAAATATACATTCAAATGTAGTTCTTTCTGAAAGACCCTTTGTGTCTTACGGATTAAATCAAATCAAGAATAACTATGGTTTGCATTATTTTTTTAGATTTAATCAATATGTAAACTATGGTCACGCAATACATTTGGGCCATAGTGTTCATATTTTCATTTTTGAAGAGTACTGTCAATAAATACTTATTATCCTCTACGTGATATACATGTGTATGATGCAGGTATTCATGGGTGAGTGAATATTAACGTCCCACTATTCAGCTACACGAGGGCTTTTGGGGACGGTCCGCGTAATTTTGAACCATGGTCAAGTGCCGCTGACGACACCTGAGCTGGCACCCCCTCTCCTAACTGCCACACCACACCACGGGAGGACGTTTGAGCTTTCGACAGATTTTACGAGCATCGCTACCCTACACGGCGGGTCTTCAGTGGTACTGGGATCGAACTCATGACACGCTAGCCACGATCCGATGCCTAGACCACTTAGCTACCGCGGCCACTAGGTATTCATGGGACTCAGATGCTGAGTAAAGAGTTTCAATTCTGAAAATCTCATTCCATCAGAAGTCAGTATGTATACAGGTAAGGTTAAACAAACATAGAACGGCCCGACACAATTGTGTCAACTTAAAAATAGCGCAAAAATACAAAAAAAGGTTCACTAAGATATTGGATTTTAGAATAATTATAAAGTTCAGGAGAGAGAAAGGACAAATAAAAAAAGAAATAGGATAAAGTGGCTTTTTAGGATTTATAAAAGAAGGGATAATTTATTTCAAAAAACTCAAATAGAGGTTTTTAAGATGTTTTCTTTAATTAAATTAAACTAAAATGTTTCTCTAATTTTATAAAAAATAGAAAGCAAGGGATAGAGCTGAAAATCGAAAGAATAATTGATAAACTTTATCATTTAGAAAGTTCTGGTAATGTATTGCGACACACTTGTATGTCTTTCGATAGTAATTTTTTTTTCTGAAATGCTAAATAAAATTGAACACTCTTCTTCTCAATTATTGTTTATTTTTTTCTAATCATTTAATTTAAAAAAAAAAGATTTGCAACAAACACTGAACAAAAATGCTTAATAATTTTTAATTTACATTTATGTTTAGAAAAAGAATTTAGTCTAAGGCTAACCATTCTTTATGAAATAAAAAAAACAATCACACACTTCGGTATGTGTACAGTGGTTCTATAAAATTTTTATGTGATCATGTTAAAATGACAATATATTTTAAAATATCCTTTTTTTTAGTTTTTAATTTTTAAATTAATTTTGTCATTTAAAGATTTTTTTTATCTGCCATACCACTTAAAGTATAAATTCAAATGAAACGATTTAAGGTATTTAGCTTAATTAATGTTGAATATAAAGTATTGTCACAATCCAAGTTTTGACACTATGAATCTGAAGAGTTTTAGGAGTATGATGTATCATTTCTGCTAATTAAATAATACCGAAAGGTGTTTCAAAATTCTGGTCAAATTAGGCATGTTTGTTCAACTATAGGTGTATGTGTACAATAAGAACTTTTTTAATGCAATTCATGATTTTCACTTAAAAATAACAACCATGAAATTTCCTTTAGAAAATTAGTTAACAAATAACAGTGATAATAAAAAAAAAAGAACGAATAATGGCAGATGGGCTCTAGAGTCAAAACATTTGTGGGGAAAAAAACAAGATATCAATCATTGGCATGGCCAAGTAATTTTAGCACGTTTTTCACATGTTTTATTTTACAATAGGAAAATTCGGGAAAACTATGGGGAAATTTAAATATGATTCGGCTCACCTAGGGCACAAATGCGACACAATGCCGAAAACCGGAGGTCAATTGGTTACTTATTGACTGAGAAAAAGGTATGACAAAATATAGAACGAAGACGAAATTTGAGGTCTAATAGCGCTTTTGTTCCACTAAGTGAAAAACGCGCTAAAAAGGAAACGCAAATTATTTGCCCTTTGTAAATTTTCCGATAGTTGATAATAATTAGTCAAACTGTAATTTCTAATTAGAAATTGTAAACATTGGTAATCCCTGTTTGTTGCAGGAAATTTCCAAAATAGGCTAACAAATGATACGTCAGTGCCTAACGCACTGCGGCGGTTTGCTTCTCAGAACTCCCTAAAGGGAAATAAGCAAGAACCTTTGCTGTACACGATGGGGAACTCCATCAGTCTGCAAATAACTTTGGACCCCCGAAATCGATGGGTGTACCTGCACACAAAATAGCAATTTTTAATGAATATTTAATTGCCTGTGTGTTGTGTGTTGTAACGTATCGAGAAAATAAATATTTAAAAACTGAAAATAAGAACTGATATTTTCTGGTGACCAAGAACGTCATAAGGTGATGACTTAACGAAAATTTACTGAAATATGAATTGAAAATTGATTGGATAATTCTTTTTCGTAGACAAATTTTGGGATGAATTATGTCTTATAGGAGTTGAAATTCAGGGTGAGCACATTTTTCTT
The DNA here is from genome assembly GCA_019973975.1 of Trichonephila clavata. NCBI lineage: Eukaryota > Metazoa > Arthropoda > Arachnida > Araneae > Nephilidae > Trichonephila > Trichonephila clavata. Next base: position 34,669 of record BMAO01037388.1, on the reverse strand, counting down.
CATTCAAATTTATTGGTTTACTGAATTGTTTAAATTTAAAATGGATCTTGAAAGGCTTAAACGAAAAAGGAAAATTTTAAGGATTTTCTTTACTAAACATTTAATGGAAATAGAAAATCTACTTTAGGTAAATAAAATTCTGCCGAATATACTAAAGAGACAAAAGTTGTGGAGCTTCTGAGCTTAAAGTGTCAGCTCACAGAAAATTAAATGAGTTAGTTAGAGCTGATAAGACAAATAGAAACATTGTCTGATAGACAGGAAATTAGGTCATGTGGTCCAAGTACAGTTAATACGGATACTATTTCGTTTAGAAACGAAACTATAAAACTATTAAATTATCTGAATTAAACACACACATCTTTCAAGGTGATTGTAGTCAAGTTCTATAACTTTGGGATTCTTTTGAAGAGTTGCGATTCCTGTCAATGATTCGTTAACTAAAGTTGAAAAGTTTACATATCTAAAAACATATCTTGAGGGAATTGTTTTAAATACAGTTTCGATATTTCTCTTACATATGAAAATTATGATGCATCGATAAAACTATTACAAGAAAGTTTTGGGTGAGCAGCTATAATTATTTCATCTCATATGTATAATCTAATTGATTCAGTTCAATCATGTTTCAATGTAATAGGATTGAGAAAAATGTAAGATTCAATAGAAACACAGATTAGATGATTACAATAGTTGGGTGTGGCTACAGGTACATATAGTAACTTATTGTGCCCCGTAATTTTACAAAAATAGTCCGAAGAATTAAATTTAAATTATAATCGTCAACCAAAAGTGATATGTTGCTTGTGATATGTGTTGCTAGTGATATTAAAGCCACATTTATAGAGTGGATAAATGAAATAAATTCTAAACCAGTTTAAAATTACTAAGTTGTATTTTAATGAGATAGATTGGGAATCAGAAAAGCATTTATTTTCAGATGCAAGTCCTAAATGATATAGTTCTGTAGCTTATTTTCGATTAAAACATACAGATAAATATGTCACAAGTTGCTTACGTCAAAATTTCGTTTGGCTCCTTTAAAGAAACTTACGCAGCTTATATTAGAGCTATTAGGCGCTTTGATTTTAGCAAGATTGGGATATTATTTACAGAATACTTTTTCCACGTGCTAAAAAGGAAAAAACAAAATATTATTGATGTGGTTCATAAATATGCATCCCATGGATTAAGGGGGAGGCCGATGGTTGGAAGCCGTTTGTACGAAACTACGTATCAGAAATTAAGAAAAGACAAATCCAAACAGATGGTATCATTTTGTAGGGAAGAGCAATCTAGCTGACAAATTAACTAGGGCAGCATTTCTCAAACTGTGGGGCGTCCCCACGTAGGGGGTATGATAACCCCTACGTGGGGGGCACAAGAATATCGAAAGGTTGAAAATAAAATATTATTTAAAAAAACATTAATGTATGGAAGGAAGCAAAACAAAATACAAATAAAAAAACACATAATAAAAATAATAATATTAAAATGCGTATTTATACTAATACATATAATAAATATAAAGGTATGAGTATTGCACAATAAATTCGATAAATAATTTACCAACATTAAGTAAAGAAAAAGTTTAATAAATACTAGTAAGACTCCTATGGGCTTGTCATATTCAAAATTATAAACAAAACTTAATACTTACCTTGACAAATTTGGCAACAAGGAATTTTTAATTAATCGCAAATGAATAGAATATTAAATATTCCACCATAAAAAAAACTCAAATGACGTTAAATCATTTCGAAAGTTAGTTGATAACTAGCTGCATGGCCCAGCATTGCACGGGCTCTTACGGAATGTATAACTTAACCCCCATGTTAATTTCCTCCTCTTTCATGACGCCAGCACTTTTCTGTGTGGGTGAGTACGTGTACAATGTGAGTGCTTGGCCAGGTATTGCACAGGCTTTCTCAACTTTTATAAATATTCCCTTCTCAATAACCGCATGTCCAGGGATGGGTGTGATTTGTATTTTAATATGCCAATAAATTTCCTTTTTCGAATTGTTTTTTGATTTCCTTGCCCCGTTGTACGAGTTTCTTCCCCCTCCATTTAGCCCGGCGTTGCGCGGGGTTTTACCGAGTGTATATAACTTTATCACCACATGGAAATTTCCTCTGTTTCTCATGACGCTAGCAATTCTATGTGTGTGTGTACGCATGCTATGTGTGTGAGATATTTCTCTTATTAATTCATTAAAATTCCCTTTTTCGAAATTTTCTCCACTTTTTTTCCCTTATCAAACAGACAGATTTCTTTTCCCTTCATTTGCCCCGTCGATGCACGGACATTTTTGAATCCATAATATTTATTGCCATGGAAATTTCCCTTTCCCTCTCGCTGTCAGCACTTCCTGGTGTGCGTGGGATTTCTATATCAATGAAACTACAATTTCTTTCTGATAAAAATAGTTTAGTGTTTTTTTTTAATTTATAGATTTTCATTCCACAGTGTTTACTAAATTATTTAAACATGTATCTGACGAAAAAAAGTATATTACAGAAAACTAATATATTCATTATTTACTTTAAAATTGATTGAAAATCTTCATTTAGCAATTAATTGTGGCATACCGTTTTCTTAAAAAATGGCAGTAAAAGAAAAAATCTTGTTTATTGAAACCCATCTTAGTGGCGAAAAAGAAGGGGGGGGGGAAGAGAAAGGTTGCTGAATTTATTTTTCCACCCTGCTTTGTAAGCACTCAAAATCTAGAATTCACAGTGGTTTCCCACACTCAATTATTACTGCCCTTTGGCAATTTTAGCTACAGCTGAAGACCCGCCGTTAAGAGACGCGATGCACATTGAATCAGTCGAGAGCTCAAACGTCATCTCGTTGGTGTGGTGTAGTGTGGTAGGAGAGATGCGTGTTTGTGTCATGTTGTCCAATTTTACGAAAAACAATTCCTTCGGATCAAGTTTTGAATTCCATAAAGAAATTAAAAACTCTTCTTATGATATAAAATAATTTCTTGATTTTTAAACGCGGAATTTCATTGCGCGTGGGTGATGTTGTACAACAATTGCGAAACCGGAAAATCTTGAAGAATATTCCATTTCCAAACCGCAAATAACCCATCAAGAACTGACAGACAAAATCAGGCCTCGAGCTCTTCTAATGATTTACTTCCTATAAGTGAACAAGAAAGAAAAATACAACTTTCGGTTTGTGCATTTTGTAATAAACGTCAACGCCAAACGATTGCAAATTTGTTTTAGATTTAACTTTGAAGAAAGAAGAAAAAAATGTTTTTTAAAAATGGCGCATGTTTTAAATATTGTTGCTTTTCACATTTAAGTAGAAATTGCAAAATAAGAATGTTATTTGTTATTTTTGTGGTAAGGGACATTTAACAATAATATGTACAAAAATAAACAAATCTGACCACACACTTAGAAATAAATAAATCTTATACATCCGATGATACTGTACTTTGACTAACAATCCTTGTTTTAAAGAAATTCTTTTGTAAACTTCAATTGTATGCATTAAGGATAAGGGTTGACAGCTATATTTGTGTGATAGTGGTTCTCAAAAAATCTTATCTTTAAAATTACAGTATTTGGGCAAAGAATCTCTTTCTCTCTCTGTAACCCATGGCCTCCTTGGAGGCATTGCGATCAAAGAGAACCATGGGATTCATTGCTTAAAATTAAGTCATACTGACAAAAGTGTTTTCTTTAGATCTTAATGTAATAGACATGGAAAAGATTTTCGTCCCTTCAGCAAAGTTTTGTGATTTAAAAGTGTTAAGGAAATGAAGCGCTTAGGAATTTTCATGAGTGATACTTCAATTCATAAAAATGTTTGTTTATATGAAAAAAATCCTAACTAGGTACATACTTTATTGGAGTCTGATATATAGCTAGTGAAATTTCAATAGGTGAGATAAAACATCTTCATACAGGTCTAGTAGCGGTAAATACAAGATTAGGATAGACAGTCTTAGGCAAAGTAAAATATATAATGATAGTTATACAAAAAATTCCAACGCTTTTCATGTCCAAAATTCTGACATTTCAACTCTTTGGTCACTTGATACCATTTGTATTCGTGATCCAGGAGAAAAGGCAACTAGAAAAGAATTAGAGGATGCTGTTAGGGAACATTTTTTGAGAATTGTTAGTCGAAATGAGGAAGGTGGATACAAAGTGAGTTTGTCATGAGTTGAAGATCATCGCCCATTATCTGACTGCAGGAGTATGGCAGAAAAAAGACTCCAATGATGTGTACAATCCTTAGAACGTTCGAAGGGATTGTTCGATTATGAAAGGGTGTTTGAAAATCGGTTAGAAGATATAGAAAAAATGAAACTTTTAACGAAAATGATAGCGATCACTTTTCACCCCATCGTCCTTTTTTAACGAAAATTCTATTACAAATGATGTTTTAGATGGTTTTAGCCAGGCAGAGGAATTGTCCTTTGCTTAACGATTGTCAAGAAAAAGAACCTAACCGTATTTAGCTGATATCATATCTTTCAGATTTGATAAATTCGGCTTCATTTCTGACTTACTTACATATCCATCTAACAACTGTCAGGCCTGAAACTTACATGGCGCTACGTGCACTATTTTTTGGTGTTGCAATTTCCCTTTTGAAAATGTAGAAGGAAATGTAGATTTACACTTTCTTTTTGGTATTAAAAATAAGCTATAATCATTTCAAAGTCTTGTAAATATGCAGTGTTTTCTTTTATTTATTTGTCTGTCTACTTTACGATAAATATGTTTTAAAACTGGAAATTTAACGCGTTTGATTTTAAGAGCGTGAAATGAAATGCTGCACTCATTTGAATTCACAAAAATTTTAACTTCTTTTATTTACATATTCATGCAACACTGAATGCACTCACATTCTGTTTTTTATTTTTTTAAATAGATACGGATGTGTACGAAAATTCCCATTTGGCTCTTTGATCTCAAATTGTTAAATCCCAATTGAGTGAGTAAAGAGAATTCGCTACTTTGGTTCTGGAATCGGGTCTTTTCTCTTTATGCGTTGATGTGGCGACAGAAAATTTACAATCGGAGAGGGGAGTAATTATTTTTAAAAAAGGTGCTTAAACTATTTTGAGGCGTTGAACATGGAGATAGATGCTTCCGCGCCCTTTCGAAGTGAAACAAAACTTGCAGCATGTTTTCATATCAACACGTGTTTTCGCTTCGATTTCCGGTGTATTCATACATGAAATAATCTTCGCTTTGTTTTCTTCGAGTACCAGGAAATTAGTTCCATCCTCCTCTTTTGTTAAGAGTTAACTCAACATAAGAAAAGGGGACTTGAGAACCCTCTTGTTACTATAGCAACCATTTTTCGACCGTGATAAGGACTGTAACCTGACGCTTTCATTAACAAACCTTTTTTTTTTTCATTTTGCCGCTCTTACGCCACACACAAGTAGCTTTTATATATATAATTCTATCAATTGCAGCAGAGAATATCAGTTCACTCTGATCATTAGAAGCTTGGAATCATTAAAGCCTATGCGCAAATGTGAAATTAAATGTGTGCTAGTTTATAAAGTTTTATTTTTCTCTACCAATCCAATTATTTTCTTTTTATGTCCAGAAATCATACAACATATTTTTAATTTTAATTAATATGCAAAGGCCCACATTTTTTATATCCTTTACAAGATATTAATTATTTTAAAAGAATTAAAAATTGTAAATGTGTTTAAGAAAAGTGGTTTGCAACCACAACTTGTCACAATATGAAAGTCGTCTATAAAAATTTTCTGCCATGATTTATGGAGTTTGAATTGGGGAAACACAAAGAGAGTTAAAACTTTGGTTCTAAGAAAGTGTTCTCGTATATATACCATATTTTTTAAAAAAATAATTTGAAGTTTAAAAAGTAAATAATTAAAAATTCTAAATATTAATTGTATCTCATACCACACACAAAAAATGTATCATTAAGCATATCCAAGTGTAAACAAGAGGGTAAAAAGCAAAACAGCCTACTTTTAATGGTAGTGAATTTTTTTTTAAAAAAAGGGCTTATCTTCTTAGAATTATTTTCTGTGCTGTTACTTTTTACAATATGTGTTTGTTAATTTTCGGGTATGACATGAAACGAAAGACAATTGAAATTATAAATGTTTTGTATTTTATGTTCATTCATCTTTTACCATCTATATCACAATTCCTTAGCACGGTTACATTTATGAGTTGAAAGCTTCACTGTTTCCTCAGTTTTGCAATTATGTAATATTTCTTAAGGATCTTGCAATGAAATTTGAAAGTACGACAACGGGAAGACTTTAAGCCACGACAGATTTAACGGTTATCAGCCAATCCACACGATTTGTCTTCTATGGCATTAGTTCTCAAACTCGCGACTGGACAACACCAACCACTAGTTCGTGATCATGACCATTTAGAGTGAAAATATTTAGTTTTCGAATGATCCAAAAACGGTGTAAAGAAATCCAATATCCTTATGTTGAATGCATTATAGTAATGATCCATAAATTCATAATTACAAATGGATTTTCGATAAAAAAAATTTCACATATTTTAAATATTAGCAATTAACTCATTTTCAAACTTTTTCCGAGACCGAAATTCTTCCAATTATAACAAATTTGCATACTTTTATTTAATTATCCTCGGAAAAAATTGTTTAAATTTATGGTATTAATTAACTTAAAGTTTAAACATATATATATAAGTAGGCAAAATAATCAGATCATTTAAGAAAAACATTATAGTAAAGCTTCTTTTTAACATGGGCTTATATTTATTCATTATTTAGTAAGATCACATGCTTTCTTTTAACATTCTGCTTAGCCTTTGAAGCTCAAACAATTAAGTAAATTAACTACTATAATACAAAAATTATTGAAAAGAAAAATTTTGCCTTAGGGTAACAAACTGAAATATATAAAGCTGTTTTCGAAAAATTAAACCAAAGAAAATTGTAAATGTGTATTTTCAATACTCACTAAAATTTCAAAGGATTTCATCGAATTAATGATCTTTGTTTTCATCGAATTTAAAGCTCATGGAGTTAGTCAGTCAGAGTTTTGTTAGTCGCCCTATACAGTACCACGAAAGCAACTGATGTCGGACCTCGTAGTTTTAAAAGTTGTATTGAAAAGCGATATAATTCTGTCGTCTGTTAACGCGAAATATAGCTTTGAGAAAAATTAAGAAAGTAATCTTTATTATTAACCCAGCAGTTTACGCGCAGGGTATCTCATATCCATCTCCTAATTTTTTTAAATTCTCCTTCAAAACCCTTCTAGTAAAAGGGATTTTTCCTCGTGTAGCTGTTTTTTAGGGCATAACCTTAAACCTGTAGGTGAATTCTTAAAATAGATCTTTGGATACCACTCATTTGGGTGTGTCAGACCCTGCGCGTGAGCTTGTGTTACATTTCTCAACACGTGAGTACGCTTTTAAATCTTTCTTTCGAGATGGCGCGTTATTGAAGTTATTATGAAGGAATGTGATATTTGAGAAACTTATTAGGTGCAGTATCTACCAATGAAGAAAGTTTCTGCTGTGATAATGACGAAAAATTAGATGATGAAGAATGCAATAGCATTTATGAAATCGACTCAGATTTTCGAGAGAAAGATGCAGACATCATTGAAAATAATTGCATTATAGGGAGAGATTTGGAAACACTTGGAAGAAAGAAAAATTCGGTCATAATATTAGAATTTCTGGAAAGAACATTTGTTCGAAACTCCCTGGAAGTGCGTGTTATTCAAAAGATGTCATTCCTCCATTAGAAGCTTGGTATCTACAAATCTCTGCTGAAATAATTCAGCATTTAGTGAAATACACAAATATATTTATCCAATTTTTAAAAGAACCTTTTTCCCGAAAGAGGGAGATGTAAAAGACACCAACGAAGCTGAATAAGAGAGCATTCAAATGAGTCAATTAATAACACCATATGGTCATGGGATTCCAAGTTCTACATTTGGGAATTAAAAACTCTAAAATTAGAGGTAAATATGGCTATTGCACCATTCAGTATGAGTCATGTAGCAAAATTAATGATCTTAAAACATTGTGATAATGAGCCAAGTTATAATTGTGTGTGTCTTGCTTCAAAAAACTAGATACACGTAGGATTCCTGTAGCCCAACGAAAGCATCTTAAAATCCCAAAAAAGGCAAAACTATTAAAAAGAAAAAATTAAAAGAGTCTTTTGTATGCGCAGAGACTAAAAAAAATGCTTCCTATGTTTCTGAATAGAACTAAACAAAGTAAATGCCCAAAAAATTACAATATTTTTACTTTGAAGCCTGTTTTCTCAAAATGTAATATTTCTCACTTTATGTACCTTTTTCTCAAAAACTACTTATCATATAATCGTCAAATTTTCAGTGAGCAGACTTTTAACATAATTACACATTTTAATGAAGGTAATTAGATATATCCAGCAAAATTCTTTAGATGTGAATTTTTTTAAACTAAATTTTAGGGTTAAAAAATTGGACAATTTTTTTAAAAAAAATCATAGTTAATTTAATTTTAATAAAAAGACAAAACCCTTCGCTAAATAATTATTATTGATAGTACATATAACCTACTGTAAAAATTTTATTCATGAGAAGTAAGTAGTTTCTAAGAAAAAGGAACATAAACTTACATAATTTAACATGGGTTCCTAAGGACGTGCCGGACTCCCTTAAAACATCTGGCTCTCAATGCAGATTGGCAGCTTGATAACAAATTTTGAATTATTCTTATAGTAACTACCAGAATCCATCTTCAAGAATTTCCTGCAAAAAAAAAAAATTTTTTTTCCAATTATTTTTGCTTGGTTTCTTCTTTTGTTCACTCGCTGAAGTTGAGTGGAAGAAGGCTACATTACAGTAATATTTAAAGCAAAAAATAAAATTTCAGTGAAAAAAGAGTGCATGAAATTTGTTCTCAAAAACACACCCTAAAAGGTTTTCTATTCGAAACAAAGCGAGAGTTGCCGATCCAAGCACGATTTCCAATTAGACCCGAGAAAAACAAACTAACGTAATGCACCTGAACCTTACGCTTCATTTAAATTCCCTCTTCAGCAAAACGCGCCAAAAGATGTTATCACTTAAAAGACCATGTAATATTTTATTGAAAGTAAATAGTCATACTCAAATTGGAAATTTGTTCTTTTAATAACAATTGAATTCAGTATGATTGTCTCTTTAACTCATTAAAATAACTAACCGTTTGTGGAAAAAATGCTTCAAGCTTAAGGTTAATAAGAGTTAAAAAAAAGACTAAAGCATGAAAAACGAACTTTATTATCAGCAATTTAATTGATAGTCACAACATAAATTATACTAATTTTAAGAAAACGAGAGAAAAAACATTTTAATACAGATTAAAATTAATCACAACAAGCCTTTTTGTATGAATGAGCCCTGTATTTCAAAACCTAAGGGCAGCAAGAACGGAGTCAGATGAAAATATTTGAAACAACAATTAGCACTGAAAGATTCTGAAGGAAGAAATGATCCAGTCATAATGAGATGGTATCTTGAAGTGCAATATTGTTCTTTCAAATCAGTTTCAAATACAGTATATCACTCAAACTACAAATCTAATAAATGTATTTGTACTTCACACGTTAAATTTATTTTTCAAGTTTTTAAATTGTAATAGTCCTGACCCTCCAGTAAATAAGTAGCAATTAAGGCGATATGGTACCCTAAAAATCATCAACCTGTCGAAATTTTTTATTGGATTATTTGATACCTCGAGTATTTATAAATATGCCTGCAAAAATTCAAAGCTTTACCTGCATTTTTATCAAATTATGGAGCAATATTTGATGCTGGACAGCAACTACTACTCCCACATTTCAGATTATCTGCTAGAAAAGAGCCTGATAAAAATGAATTAATTATTTTTCTAATGCGCATCAATGAGATTGATATTATACATGCAGTAATAAATCATTTCAAGAAAGAATTATGCAATTCATGCAAAAATTCTAGTTTGTGAATTGTTTATTGGGGGAAGAGAAAATAGATTTGGTCAAGATTTAAAAGTCGTTCGTGCTTTTTATGATATTATTATGAATGAAATTAAAACTTCAAAACGGATTCTCCCAAAACACAAATACTAAATCTGATTTTGATAACTCAGATAATTAAAAATCTAATTCGCAAGAATAGAAAAACTCTCCCATTTTTATATATTTGTTTTTGGTAATATATATATATATCCCATGTGTGTGAAATTAAACACTTTTATTATTAATATATTTTAAGATATTTATTTAAGCAAATGCACATATGCAGTTCTTAGATTTTGATATATTTTACGTATAAATTGTTGTTTGTTTTTGCTTTCATTCGTGTACAATATGCTTCATTCGTGTACATTGCTTTCATTCGTGTCAATGTTATTATCTCTTTTAACCTCATTCAATTTCTTATTTTACAAATTAATGTTATTATTTCTTGTTCTCATGAAAATATGACAACAATTTCGCTACCTTCTATTAAATAAATGATATTATAACATTAATTTCTTTTAGTTTCAAAATTTTCTTTTTTCAAAAGATAATTAGTTAAGAGGTATCTTCAGTTGAGAGGGCTGGAGAAAGGAATTTGTACTAATTTTTTTAATAAGGGATAGTTTTTTCATTTCTCTTTGATTTTCTTTGAAACAGAATTTCTGCAAAGAATATCAATTTATTGCATATTATTATTTATTACGTTACCTAATCTTGAAAAGAAAGAAATGCATGATAATTAAATTATTTTAACATAATTAACATTTGAAACATACAAAAAAATAGTTTGCTAATGTAAAGCACATGAATAATTCTTACATAAACTTATAAGACAACTTTTGAGTTTGTGACTTCCTGTAATACGGTTATATGTGATTTTTGCTTCATTTTATACTTGTTTTTATATGACAGATATGTTAAAATTTGCATCGTAATTAATACATATTTCCATATGGACATTTATATATATTTCTATATATCATATATACAATCTCTGTATCTATTTTGAATGTTGGTAGTTGGGTTTTCATGAGAGAGGAAAGAAGGAGAGGCTTGAAACATGCGATGTCTTTGCAAAAGTACGGGAGCCTGAACTTAACCCGGAGAATATATATTTTCAAACAGTTCAATAACCCAATTTTCATAAAAAATTGCAACATTATAATTAATGCATCTCTTTAAATTATAACTTTTCAAATTAAATGGCATAGTGTTTCAAGATTTCAAAATTAAATCCATAGATAATTCATTACCTTTTAGCATGTAAAGGGATAGCACCTTTAGCATTTCGATATGCGGAAAAAATACGATAACATTTTATACCAAAAAATGCGGTAACTCAGATAAAAATAAGTGGAGCAAAAAAAATATTCTGTTCTTATAGTACAATGAAGCCAGAATATAATGTGAATGTTGAAGCACTTTTGTGTCTGAAAAATATTCCAAATTTGGAACCCATTTTTTTTTTTTTTTACATAAAGAGAAGACAGCCTTAAGTTATTCGTGTAGTGTTGAATTCATAATGAAACTATAAGCTTTGGTAAATCTTTTAAGGGTTTTGTTTTGGAATAATTGAATTTTTTGTTGATATGGTTATTTGTGTGTATTGTGTAGCCGCAGATAAAAACGATTATATAATAAGGTACCAGGGAGAAATTGTGTATAAATAAATAATTTATTGAAGAAAGAAATTTTTGATTTTTTCCTATACGTTCGATGAATGAATTCCCCTCCCCCTCCCCTCGAAAATATGTTTTAAACAAGAAAAGGTGATTTAGAAAAATAAATGAAATGAAAAGATGAAAGAAATATGATAGAAGATTAGGAGGAAAAAAACCTCGGAAAATTTATTATTTAAAAAAATAGTTCTTAAAAATTAAAAAGAAAAAAAAATAGTTCTTAAGACTTAATAATTTAAATTAAATAATTACTATTGTAAAGAAAACAATCTGAAGACTAACTTTAAAACATGTACCAGCTTCAATAGCTTTTTTCCTTAAAAATAATTTTCCTTAAAAAAATAATTTCCTTAAAATATGATTTTCATGTGTCTGGACTCTCTCTCTTTTGTAATTCTTTCTTTGCCTCTTGAAACAAAGATCAACATTGGTATTGCTTGTAAGCTTAGATTGATTTCAAAGAGTTTTTAAGTAAAATGCTTAGTTATTGTTATTGTTATTAAGACAATGCACTACTTGTTACATAAACTATATCATAATTGAATGACCGAAAATCGATGTATTCGAAAGGAAAAAAAAACTAAACCTTGACACCACAGCACTTGAATTTAGTGAATGTTTCTTGAATTCATTAAAATGGGTAATTGTGACGAAAATTCCTTATTTTCAGGATTGATAAGTGAGAAAAAGTTCAAAAATTAAAAAGAGCCCTTTTTTATGTTTGAGTTAAAAAGTGTCATAATAAGTTGTGCATTTTTAAAGGAAAGAAAACAAATAAAAAGTTTTGTCAAATAATTTGTTATGAAGAAAACTTTTAAACTTCCTATACAGTTTAACAGGAATCTCACCAGTAATAAGCTTATTTGTAAAAATAAGCAGTGTTTTGAAACCTAAACAAGAATGGAGCAAGGTGAAAACTTTTTAATAAGTAATTTTAGATAATGACATTGAAGAAAGAAATGTTTCAGTCATATTCAAAGGGGATCGTTAAAGAAGATTATTTTTGCTTTCTCAAAGATATTTCAAATATTTTGTCGAAACTACCATTCTAAAAAAAGATTGGCTAATAAGGTATTTGTTACACTTCCACAAACACACATACAATAATAATTTTGTTTGAAGAAAAGCATTGGTTTTTTTATTTTTTATTTAGCGATTACCTGGGGAAAAAATTGAAAAATGAGTGCGTATTTGAAACACACAAACATACTAATATGTGTTTATCACATTAGTCCCTTTGTTTGTACTTTTTTTTACCTGGTTTTAGATCTCAAAATATAAGAAAAATCTAAGAATAATGCCTTGAAATTAGTTACTAAATTGAGACAACTGATCCGATGTAATTGAAGCATGTGGTCACCAACAAAAGTTTAAATTTTATTAACTCACACACATTTCAAACGCTTGGGTTAAATGGTACTGTTATTATAGTAATTATAAATTAAAATTAAATTCAAGCATTTATATTTATTTTGTGTGACCAATTATATATAAATTGTAGATATAAATGTTTGATATAGTGTCAAGGGTTGGATAATCACGGCTCATTAGCCATATGCATTTCTTTGTATAGACGGCAGTTACTCTTCGGATATATGCCTATATATATATTATCAAAAATACGTATGACGAAGTATATTTACAAAAATACATACCTACATTGTCTATTCTTTTAAATATTTGACTGACTTAAAACTTATCATCGAATAGTTTTCTGTAAACAAAATTTATTGAGAATCGGTGAACACATATTAGAATTAGTTCAAAAGTATTAAAATTAAATTTATTGGTAAAAATGCAGCTATGGGAAAGCACTCTACTTAGTGATTTCCAGCAACATTTACTTATTTGTGTATGCGATTGCACAAACACTGTTGAATGGATAAAAGATATATTTTGAAGGTAACTTTTAAAAGCTATTCACACACACTTAAAACATGACTTTAAAAGATATTCACTTAAAACATAACTTTTATTTAAAACATTATTACGAAATTAATCTTGAAACAACGACGGTCGTTAGACGACCAAGCCAGCTAGCAGTAGTCCGTTGGCATAAGGTTTACTGTCTCACCAAGTTGCTGATGCAAGTGAGAGTGGTATGAACCACACTCCCCCTCAGGGTTTCTCTCCCCATATTTCTGTGTAAAAATGCACAGTACTTCTATAGCTTGTTCGGGTTTCCCTAATCATCAGAGTACAAGGCTTGTCACGCTGAACAGTGCAAGGTAAAAAAATATTGTTTTATGTTCAGGCAATTAAATTCAGTCATCAAAGAAGAGCCATCGTTAACAATAAACTTAACAATTTATTTATCCAGTGTTATTAGGCCTGGCACCTTCAAGTTGGGAGAGCTGTGTTCAGCGTACAAGTACTGAGTTCAGAGTGATTGTAAACAAAAACAAAAGTATCTACTTACATAGTGTTCAGACGCCCTCTGGCGGTTACAAAGAGTATTCGTTAGGGGATTCTTAACACTCCCCACCTGATAATTTTCTAAAATTATCACACTACTAAAAATACAAATTTATACATAAACAATTAGAAAAATAATATAATATGAATTAAACAAATACTTAAAATACAATATGAATATTCAAGATAATCACATAATGCAATTCGAAAATAAATAAGATTTTAAGCATTAAAGTTCAAATTACAGCCTATTTGACTGTTAATAATAGATTAGAGTTCAAATATATATAAAATAGTTCATATAGTTTTCAGTTCATGTTTCAATGAGTTCAAGGGGGTAGATCAATTGCACAGGTCGCTTAAATTCCCCTTTTTTAGTCTTTACAACACAGGATCGAACAAGTCCATCACGTCCTTGCATAACTTTAGCTATGCGACCTAAATCCCATAAAAATTTGGATTTGGTGTTACCTTCAAGAATTACAACATCACCAACTCTCAAATTTCTTTCAACGCTTGGTTTAGGAAAGTGATGGAAACTTCTAATATTTAGTAAATAGTTGTCTTTCCACTTCTTCCAAAATTGACTCAATAGCTTGGTTTGATAATATTTACGTTTCAACAAGCTTTCTCTAGTTATGGAATTATTTAACAACTCGGAAAAGTTGAAGGGATAATCATTCTTGTGTCCAACTAAAAGAAAGTTCGCCGGAGTAAGAGGTGCAGGATCAGATACATCATCGGAAACGTAAGTCAGAGGTCGATGATTTAAAACATTTTCAATTTCAGCAAGAATGGTCATTGTTTCTTCAAATGTTAGATTAGCCCTACCGATTATTTTTCGTAAAGGTTCTTTGATCGATCTCATTAAACGTTCGTAAAAGCCTCCCCACCATGGGGCTAGCTCAACAATAAACTTCCAAGTAATACCTTCTGCTGAAATAAAATTTTTAAAGTCTTCATCTTTTATAATATTGAAGAAATACTGTATTTCTTTATTAGCACATTTAAAGGTAGAGGCATTGTCCGAATAAATAGTTTTACAATTTGATCTTCTTGAAAGAAAACGCCTTAATGCTAAAATGAATTTCCTTGTAGATAAACCAGTCACTAATTCTATGTGAACTGCGCGTGTGACTGCACACGTAAAGAGGGCAATGTAGGATTTTTCAGTGTCGTTCCCTAATTTGACGTAAACAGGGCCCGTGAAGTCAACACCAATGACAGTAAAGGGTGGTGATTCCGAGATTCTATCACGGGGCAACTGTCCGGATAGCTGATCTGCTGATTTAACTGAATATTTCTTACATGCTAAACATTTGTTAATAATTTTCCGTATCAGCTGTCTTGCCTGAGGAATCCAATATTTTCTCCTAATTTGTGAAAGAGTAAGAGTAACTCCTCCATGTAACAGTCTTAGATGTTTTTCCTTAACTATAAGCACAGCGAATTTTGACTCTTTGGGAACGATTATAGGATTTTTCTCATTTGAATGGAATTTAGACTCATTAAATCTACTGCTAATTCTTAAGATACCTTGATCACATCTAAATAAGGACGTAAACTATATAATTTAGAATTTTTTAAAGTTTCCTTCCCCGATTTAACATATTTATTTCTTTCCTAAAATGCTGCATCTGCACTTCTCTAACAAGATGCTCTTCAGCTCTATTTAATTCGTCAGCAGACAAGGGACCTTCAAATTTGGTGAAGTTTCTACAGTTATATATGAAACGCTTCACCCACGCTATAATTCGCTTAACTTTTAATAATGAGTCAAAATTTTCTAATTTCACAAGAGTTTCTTTACATTCAGATAAGCATAAGTTTTGTAGAATTTATCTTGGTCTAGTTTCAGAATTTTTTAAATTATCATCTATTACAAGATCATTAAGTTTAGGCCATTTAAGTCTATTTTCTCTCAGCCATTTGGGTCCATACCACCAGAGATCGTCATTTCTAAGGTTTTGAACAGGAAAACCTCTGGTGAATCGATCTGCTGAGTTTGATTTGCCAGGACAATGTTGCCAACAAGAAGGATTAGTTAAATTATGGATTTCTGAAATTCTATTGCTTACGAAAGGTTTCCAAGCCCTGGAATTATTTTTAATCCAATATATAACAATACTAGAGTCTGACCAGAGATGAATTTCACTGCAAATGTCACTAAATAATTCCGACAAATATTTACAAAGTCTAGCTGCAACTATTGCTCCCATTAACTCCAAACGAGGTAAAGATAATTTTTTGAGTGGAGCCACTCTGGTTTTGGAAACTATAAAACTTGTTTTGATATCATTATTTTTGTCATAATACCTAAAATACGCAACCGCACCATATGCACTTTCACTCGCGTCACAAAATATATGTAAAGAAATTTCTTTATAAAAATTACAATTTTCAAAGTATTTTCTAGGAACAAAAACATCCTTTAAATAGCTGATTTGTGAAACCAAATTTTCAAATTCCATTTTTAATTCAGGAGAGATTATTTCATCCCAGTCGAATCCTTTAACCCATATCTTCTGCAATAAAATTTTAAAGTTCATGATAAATGGTGATATAAAACCAGTGGGATCATATATTTTAGCCACAAGTTGCAAATCAGAACGTTTTGTAATGTTTTTGATATGCTTTATACATTGTTCTAAAGCAGATGTTTCGATTCTTATAGAATCTTCATCAGTATTCCAATTTAGACCTAATATCTTAGCAGGTGCAAGGGAACTACTAACTGCTATATTATTAGATAACCACAAATATTTTAATTCTTGAGAATTGGAATTAAATTTACATAAATTCATACTCGCGTGTTTCAAAATATCTACTGCATCAGATGTTATTCTATAAGCATTCTTAACAGTATCTGTCCCGTAGAACAGATCATCAACATAAAGGGATGAGTTTAACATGTTAACACATTCAGGATTTACATTTATATATTTTTTAAGATGATTTTTAATAGTCGCTGTTAAAATAAATGGACTGCTAGTAACTCCAAAAGGCAAACGTTGCATATTCATTACTTTAAAATCCTCGCTACCTTTTAAATCAAACCAAAGAAATTTTAAATATTTACGATCTTCCTGCGCAATACTAATATTTAAAAACGCCTTCTCAATATCACCACAAAACGCGATTTCATATTTTCGAAATTTAAGTATTATATGCAATAAATCTGGTATTAGATTAGGTCCACTAAATAATAAATCATTTAGAGATTTTGAATTTTTTCCTTTCGAGGAAGCATCAAATACATTTCTAACGCGAGAGGTTTCCTTTTCAGGTCTAATTACAGCCTGATGGGGCATAAAATAACCCGAAAATAAAGAATTATCACTGCATTCTTCTACAATACCATTTTTCAATTGTTCATCAATTATTCTTTTATATTCCTCACAAATATCTTTATTTTTATTTAATTTAATTTTTAAGTTATCAAATCGTTTTTTAGCGGTTTCAAAATTGCAATCTAATTCTTCAGGATTTGACTTCCAAGGTAATTTAGTTTCGTATCTATTACCCCTATAGGTCAAATTATTTTCAAAATTATCAATAAATTTTTTATCCGAAAGCGAGAGATTTTCACATTCATTGTTTATACCAATAGAATCTAGTTCCCAAAACAATTTTAAGTCGGTCATTACAGCTACATTTTTCATCGTTGCTATATTCTGGGAAAAGTTTTGTTCCCCGTGACGCAATAAATTAGCACCTGCAACCACCCATCCGAAAACACTGTTTATGGCAAAAAGCCCCTTTTCGATGGAGACTTTTTCGGGAAGAATACACTCCCAAAACAAGTCAGACCCTAACAAAACATCAATGCTTGACGTTTCGTCCCCCCTAAAAGAGTCAGCCAGCTGCAATTTCTGTTCGGACATAAATTGTACAACATGTTTGTCAACACCGCGTACCAGCGCACCCGATATTCGTGGTATCACAAGGGCTTCGACCCTCTTACAAAAACAAGTGGATTTCTTTTTTAATTGGAATTCCACTACAGGATAGATTTGCTCCGCCGCCTTTTCCATACCGAAGGAATAAATAGTTAGAGCATCATGGCGAATTGGTTTTAATTTTAAAGTGTTAGCAATATTTTCGCTTACAAAAGTTTTTGAACTACCGCAATCAAGAAGTATTCTTATATTTTGAGAATTAAATGCTGATTTAATCTCAGCTGTACATGTTTGCAGATAAACATTTTTAAAATAAATATGTTTTTTTGCTCTAAAAGAGAATTACTAATAACTGACGAATTGCATGTTTCCTCTTTTTTTGAATTACAAATTGAATCAATTTGATTAGTTCTTATTTCTCTGTTACAAGTTTCGTTATTCTTTGGATAATTGAAATCTTTATTTCCTAAGCAATGGAGCTATGGTGATTTCGTCTTTTGCATTTGAAACATGGAAGTTTATACTTATGGCATTTTTTTCTTTTTACTTATGTGAAAAGACTTAAAACATTTAAAGCAACGATTAGACTTTTTCAAAATTTTGATTTGTTGTGTGGATAAATTTTCCAATTTTGCGAGTCGTGTGACTCATTACAAAAAATGTATGTAGGTTGCATAACATTCAGAGCTGCGGCAGATGGTGTATTTCTAACAAATTTTTTACTCTCAAATTTTTGATGAGTATAACATGGCATTGGGTTACATTTTTCATTTGTAATTAAAAGAGAAGTTTCACGACACTCTATTTCCTTTCTTAAAAATCGTATGAGATCGGACACATCAATTTCACAGCCATCTTTTTTCTGTCTGTGAAACTCTAAAACGAGATCATTAGGAATAAGTTTTAAAAGTATTGGTATTAATAAATGACCATAAGAACCCGAAGTAACATTCATGGAATCAAGATTTCTTACTGAAACATCGTTCATCATATAATTTTCTCAAACCACGGACATTTGAGGAATATTTTACACTTTCTAAATTCAAAATTTTATTCATGAAAGAATTAATTATTACATCCCTTTTGCCAAATCGCTCTTTTAAACTTTTAACACAATTTGTATAGTTCTCACTATTGAGTTCAAACCCAGAAACTACATTGGCTGCCTGGCCTATTAAAAGAGATTTTAAGTATGCAAATTTTTCCCCTTGTGAAAGGGAGTCCTTTTTATTAATAGAGCTTTCAAAACTGTTCCAAAATTCTTGCCAATTTTTTGGATCACCTGCAAATTTTTCGATAGTAAGTTTAGGCAACTTAACTGAATTTTGATTTCTCATTGAATAACCAGCTGAAAAATTTTCATTTTGAATTAGAGAATTATTTGATTCCCCCAAACTTTCAGTTCTTTTATCAAGATAACGCGAAATTCTTTTACATATCCTTAAACATTTTTCCTGATATTCCTCGCTCGCTGTAATTTCTTTTTCCATAGAATCTACAGAAATTAAATTTTCAATATCCTGATCTAGTATTTTTAAATTTTTAGCTCTATCTAAAATTATTTCATAATCCTCATGCAAATCTGATTCATCATTTTCTTCACCCGAATTTAATTTAACTTCAACTTTATTAACTAAAGTTGTTAACTTACGTAACACACTACGTTTAGATTTTATTTTTTCTAACGCATCAGTAGACATTTTGAAACTTTTCAAAGTATATCAACACTTTTTTACAATTTTTAAAAAAATGTAAGCTTTGCTTACCTTGCACTTGCTAGAAGAAGTCGGTCACAATTCAGAAATTCACGTTCACTCAAAGAATTCGTTTTATCCACAGTTCAGTGAAAAGTTTCAATCTAAAGGTTCTTTTTGGGTTTCGGCTCCATAAAAAAATATTGTTTTATGTTCAGGCAATTAAATTCAGTCATCAAAGAAGAGCCATCGTTAACAATAAACTTAACAATTTATTTATCCAGTGTTATTAGGCCTGGCACCTTCAAGTTGGGAGAGCTGTGTTCAGCGTGCAAGTACTGAGTTCAGAGTACAGAGTGATTGTAAACAAAAACAAAAGTATCTACTTACATAGTGTTCAGACGCCCTCTGGCGGTTACAAAGAGTATTCGTTAGGGGATTCTTAACACAAGGTACCACTGAAAGCTATACTGACTTCCCCTCAAGGAAGGCGTTATTCTTACGATCTATAGAATTTTTGACTTTCGACAACTATTGTCAACATCAAACTTTTATCCGTTCTGTGGAGCATTTTGATAAATCTGTCGTAAGTAGCTTGTAAGGGTTCAATAGCACACACAAAATTTTTTCAAAGAGTGGGGGGGGGCATGTTTGAAAGCCCCCCAACTTGTATCATACCTCAAAACAACACTAATTGATTCTTCTGATTTTGTCGATTTTGTTAACAAAAAACAGTAAAAAATAAAAAAATTGAATTAATAATTAGAATTAATTAATAAAACAAATTGTTATTTACAAGTACTTAATTAAATTTTACGTTATATATAAAGAGATAATTATCATCAATCGAGAAAAACTAAAGGACTTTGGGGGGGTCCGGACCCCTAGGACACCCTTCTTGTGTGCCCCACTGTAAGGGTTTCCTCATGGTATCATTTGTTATGTAGACGTGGCTACATTTTTTTAATGATGGATGTACAGACACTAACCTCTTGGAATGGCTTGAAACTGGAAATGATCTGATGAGTCGAAATGATTTTTAGATGGTCAACAATCGCTGAGTTATTGATGAGTCCAAACGCGATGAATCGAAAAATTCTTCGGAGAGACGGATTGTTGTCACATAAACATGGATGATGACTGGAGATCTTAATCATATGTTGCTACGAGTGGTCATAATTGCAAAACTCGTGACCAATGCTGCTTCTGTCCAGTCATAGGTTTGAATACTGATATCTTTAACCCCACCGTTTACAAGGGGGGATGTCCATAAAATCACTCAAAGTTCACACATTGGCGTGGTAGTTAGAAAAGCTAGGTGCCATTTCGAGTGACGTCATCGTCACTCGACCCTTCGTTCAAAATAACGTGGTCCATCAACAATAGCTGGCATATTGTTTCTAAGTGTAATAATGTAAAAAGAGCAATCACACACAATCAAATTACCAAACATCCTTTTTTATTGCTCAGTTTTTGGTTGCCTTCTAATTAAACTTCTTCCTTTCCAAAGAGATTGAAAAACAATTTATTTTCATCGGAAGATATTACATTCGACCAAATAGTGTTATTTTTATTCAAATACTCCCTTTTAAACTCTATTTATATTGACTAGTGATTGACTAAATATGTGATTTTCTTCCGGCTAATCTAAATTTGTGACTGGATTGACTAAGATAATTTCTGGATGTGGACAAATTCTTTCAAGTTTTCTTTTAGTGCTGTAGATGTAGTTCTTAAAGTAATTTTTAGATTTAGTTCAATAATAATTATAGCTCGTTTCTTCTTTTCTTCGAGTCATCTTTTTTGAGTGTCTGCAGTTTAGTACACTATTACAGACGAGAGATTTTTTTACAACTTTAACCACGTATTGATTCGTTTTCGCTATTTCATCAAATTATTTCAGTGATTTGTTTTGATTGCATAAATGGATGATTGTTTTTTTCTTCAATCACTGTTGAATTACCGTCTTTCCATTTTACTATGCGTTAAAAATTTATATTTATTTTAGCGAGTTTTTTTACTTGAATTTTTGAATTTAAAGTTTTATAATTATGTTTTTAATATTTTAAAGTCTGAAAACAGTATCTGTTCTGATAAAAATTATACATTTTAGAATTATTTCTCCATTTATTTATAAAATGCAAAGGAAGGTATTAATTATGTTCATCAGTGATTATCACCACATAGTCAGTATGGTGGATATGACCCTCGGCTTGTAATCGAGTGAGCTCGGGCTTGAATCCCGAATAAGGCACGGATGTATCTTTAGGAAAAGAAGTCGGATTTACGCTACTAATGTACGGGGGTCAACTTTTATATGAATCCGGTGATCTTGAGGGGGGGGTAAGGTTTAAGAAATAAATAACTTATTATTAGTAGAATTTTATTTTCGAAGCCTTGGAGTTAATTGTTTTCATTTTAAATTAATTTACATTGCCAAGAGAAATAGTTCGATTTCAATATTAATGTAAGTCATATGTGTATAAAGAAATGTTTAACCATTTTGTTAAATATTAACATAATTTACTTGGAATAAATTTTAGTCGTGCAACAAAAAGTCTAACTTGCTTAATTGCGGCAACTTAAAACAAAGAAAAAATTAGATGCTATATACAAACCTGGTGATTTTTAGCTTTATTTTGCATCAGGAGCTCTGAAAATTTTCGAAGAAGAAGAATGCTTGACATCATAGAGAAATAGAACATGAGGCGTTCCTCCATCGCATATCGAAATGTATTTGAGCCTTGAAGTGGACATGTCTGGATTGAGACGGGAGCTTTATGATTGGTGGACTGGAAGGAAAAAGGGGGTGTGGCTATGAAAATTGCTTCGGAGACAACTGATATGATGGAATTTTTTTAGAGTAAGTGGACGAGAGACTCGTCTGCTATTAGTCGAAAAGAGTCAGTGAGTTAACACTCTATTGACTGCCTTAAAGTTATGGAACAGAAATTGGGTGGAGAAAAGTGCTTGCCTGTGTGGGTTGCAGATTGAGAAATATAATTTAAAAATAAGAATGGAGACAATGATAAAAAAAATAAAATGAAAATTTAAAAAAATGGTCATTTGCCGTGAGGGGAATGACGCAATTAATTACTAGGAGAGATTATACGAGTCCAGAAGAATTCTTCTGTGCCTCTTAGTATTGACATTGAGATTGTAATTTTCAAGATTTAAGATATTAGAGTTATTATATATAGAATTTGGCAGGTTATCAAAAAATTTAATTGCCAATTTTTGAATATATTTCTTAAAAAGATCAATCTTAATAGCTTTGAAAATATCTCTATTTTTAGTCTATCTACAAGCCTTAGTTATATTCCTGATTAGAGCATTTTGAGCATTTTCTAAAATTTTAATGTTTGAATTAGCGGCATAGCCTCACTCAGGACAAGGGCTTGTTAAGATGGGCCGCAAAACAGTAGTATAGGGAAGTACTTTGTTGTAAAGATTCATTTGAGAATTCCGGCAAATTAAGGGGTAAACTGAGAGTAAGGCGTTCCCGAATATTTCACGCGCGTATATGATGTGTTGCTTCCATGATAAATTTTTTTCTAGGAGTACTCCTAGATACTTCGTGCTCTGAGACCAGTGTAGTGGTTTGGAATAGAGAGTTGGTGGTGTGACTGGTTTTCTTCTCCTGGTGAAGAGTACGGCTATTGTTTTATCTACATTAATTTTTATTTTCCATGTGTTAACAAAGTTTTCAAGGTGTAGGTGTGAGTTCAATGCATGGGTGATAGCGACGTGATTTGTATAAGTAGCCAGGATAGCAGTATCATCAGTGTAAATATTAGTATTGGTTTGAGGGTGAGTAGGTATATTATAAATATATATGTTGAATAAAAGCGACACAAGGAGACTACCCTGAGACACACCGTATTTGACATTGAAAGAAGAAGAAAGAGTATCGTTCACTTTTACTTTGAAGGATCTGTTAACTAAATAAGAATTAATAAGATGAATTAAAGCTGGTAGAAAATTGTTAGTGATAAGTTTGTAGATGAGCCTACTGACCTAGACCCTGTCAAAAGCCTTCTGAATGTCTAGAGAAACAGCCCCAGTGGACCTGCCTCTATGAAATCCAGAGGAGATTCAAAAATTTTCGAGGTGGCGACCCCCATTTTTATTCAAAAATCTTATGTGACTCCAAAAAAACCTGGTACAAAGTTTACATCCGCCTGAGAATTTCTTTTAGTATTTTGTGTGAAGAAACTTATTGATTTACAGTAATAAACATCAGTTGTTAAAAATAAAGTTTTTACTTTGTATTTTTTGATGTAAAAATTTTGATTAAGTAAGAAAACAAAAGGAACATTGCATAATATAATTACATGGTGAATTATACATAAACTATAATCTGTTGCTTAAGTGTTGATTATCAGATAACCACATTTTATTAACACCAGTATTTTCAAAGTTTAAATATCAATGGGAGGGATATGCTTGATTATATTTATTATGATATAAAATCTTGGAATATTAGTCGATAACGCGGACACATAAAATACTTCCTCAATATTGTGTGGCCGCAGTATCCAAATGGTCAAGGAACCGCATCATGGCTGGCGTGTCATGAGTTTGAGCCCAGTACCACTGAAGATCCATCGCGTAGGGGCGCGATGTACGTTAAATCTGTCGAGAGTGCAAATGTCCTCCTATTGGTGTGGTGTGGTAGTAAGGAGAGGGGGTGCCGGATTCGGGTGTCGTCCTCCTCACTTGACCAGAATTCAAAATTACATGGTCCGTTGCCAAAAGCCCTCGTGTAGCTGAACAGTGCGACGTTAATCTTCACTCACTCACTCACTCCTCAATATTCTTTAGAAGTGATCGATGGTTTAATTTTATGGTTTTTAAAGATCAATATGACGTCTCACATGAATAAGTTGTAGAAAAGTTTAAAAGATAATATACTGCAGTTTAAAAATTGTTTGAAATTAGTAATGATTAGTCCATCTATGTATATAAAGAAGAAAAGAGACTCACTCATTCTCTCATCACGATATCTCCGCATCTATCTGGACGACAGACTTGAAATGTGATGGGCATGTTCCTTTTACAGAATAGAGGTTCTCTAAGAACAGATTGTGTGTGCGAAAAATGAACCCCAAAGGGCATTAGGAAAGAATATAAGGGGCATTGTAAATAATTACTTCCATTTTTAAACTACTGGATGTACAGACTTCAAATTTCGAAAGATTTTTTTCATGGATTAGAGATCTGTTACAAAATGTGAAAATTTTGTGAAAATTGACCCTCAAGTGACATTGCGGGGGCTAAGAGGGCGCTATGGATAAGTATTTCCATTTTTAAACTATTAGATGTATAGTTTTGAAATTTGGTATGCAGATTCCTTTCATAGAGTGGAGATCCACGGATAAATACATTTTGCAAAAATCGACCCTCAAGTGCTGTTGCAGAGAATTAAGGGGTATTACAGTTCAAAAATTTAAATGTCATGAAACGCTTCAGGACCTGAAGTATTTCAAATGGAAAAAGGAAAGTCACGCAAATACATTTATAGGATCCCTTTTTCAAACTGAATCTTATGATGATGACTATCTTGTACTAAAGGTAAATTGTGTTGGCCGTGTGCAAAAGGAAGAGGTACACTGGTATCCAAAAGATAAGCATAAATCGTAAAATGTGAAAAACAAAAAGTAAATATTCGTAAAATTATTCCAAATTTCTTGTGGATATTAATTTGGTGATGAAAAAACATTGGGTTTATGTAAAACTTTTCAGTCGACTACGTCCTGCGCGAAACACCGGCGCATGTCGAAACGCGGAGAATCCGATTCACGCAGCATAGGCAGTTCAGACAAGTTTCATGCAACTGCTGTGCGAAGGAACGTTGTTAACCATCAAACAAGGTGAATGATGGCACAAAGACGCCAATTGGACATGTTTACGAAAGGAAGAATAGTTGGAATGCTGGAATCCTCACGATCACAAACCGAAGTGTCTCGAATTCTGAATGTGGACCAGTCTGTGATCTCAAGACTGTGGCAGAGGTTTCAAAGAACGGGAGATGTTACCCGACAAACAGTATCAGGTCGACCAAGAGTCACAACCCCTCGCCAAGACCGATATCTGGTAATAAGTGCGCGACGTCAGAGGGGCAGTACTGCCAGAGCACTGGGTTCGGCGCTCACAGTCGCCACAGGAATACGAATTTCGAGACAAACTGTTAGCATTCCCCTCATGTCTGCGCATAAACGCGCTCGTTTGAACTAGAGTTTGAAATAACAACATTAGAGTGTGGGAGAGTGGGCCGATAAGATTAGATTCTGACCGTCCCCTCTTGTGGGGGATCGGAAACGTGAACCGAAGCTGAGTAACTTTGGCAGATCGCACGGGCCCGTCCCGGCGACGCCGAAGTGTGACGAGTCAGCGACGAGTCCCGGTTTAGTCTCAGTAGTGATTCTCGGCGGGTAACGATATGGAGAGAACGTGGAAAACATTTTGAACCAAGAAACATAACGGAAAGAGGTCATTTCCCATCAAGGGGAGTAATAGCATCATTATGGACGGCCGCACAGACCTCCATTTCTTTGACACGGGGTCTGTGACTGCTTAAAGATACAGAGACGAAGTTCTTGAGCCTTATGTTCGCTTGTTTCGAGGTGCTGTCGGTCCTTACTTCATATTCATGGATGATAATGCGCCATGTAACCGAGTGGTGCTGATTGATGACTTCCTTGAAACGGAAAACATCCAGCACATGTCGTGGTCTGCGAACTCCCCTGATTTAAATCCTATCGAGCATGTATGGGATATGCTCGGGAGACAAAGTGCAGCCCTTTGGCACCCACCCAGCTGCGTTACAGAACGGAAGAGAGCTCTCCAAGAACCTTGGAACTGTTTGAGATCACAACTCATTCATCATCTCATAGCAAGTATGGTAAATCGCTGTGCAGCATGCCTGTGTGTCAGAGGTGACCACACGACTTATTAAACTGCAGCATCAGTATCTTATTTAACGTTTTCTTTAAAGTGTGAATCTTTGCAATGCTCAGTTTTCTTTCAAACTGCTACTTTGGATAGTAAAATTAATTATTATCATTCTTTTGATTTGCTTCCTAATTTTATAACCATTTTACACTCGCATATCACGTTTCCCACCATTCTGATTTACAGTTCTTTCTTTATTCACATAATTATCAATTATGCTTATCCTTTGGACACCAGTATACCATACTTAAAAAGCTTAAACTAATATATGGAATTTTTTCTTATCTGTAAAGGTAAAATTTCTCCTGTTGAGAAGATAAGCTGACAGTTAGTTCTGATAAGATTAACCCTTACTACATAAGCGTTATCCGAGTTATTTGTACAATGTGAAGTAAAGGTGAAAATATATTTTAACAGTAAGATCATTCATGCAGCACTGATGATGAATTTATGTATTGCATATGTGCAACAACTTAAGCTACAGAGTGTAATTATAATGTGGCATTTTGACACATGCGAAAATAATACTCTAAAAAACAACTAGTTATAAAATCGCATCTCTAATGTAGGTTTGAAATACCATAATGTCAGTCTTTTTTCTTTTTAATTTTATTTTAGCCGACCAGGGCCGGATTTGCAGTTTTCTAGCCCCAGACAACAATGAAATTTGCTGCTCTTCCACCCCCAAAGTAAAAAAAATACTTTGAAAACTATTTTTTCACATATATACACACCTATAAAACTTGAATGATTCTTGCGAACAAGAAGGAAGCACGACAATGCGCGCACACACACATATATATCAGTGTAGTTTAAACCCATTTCAGGCCCTGGGTGCAGAAGATCTACGGGCTAACTGGGCACGCGTGGATCGAAATTTAAAATCAGAAAATCTGCTTAAGTCCCTTCCGGGTCCCTGAGCGCATGCCCCAAACACCAATGGATAAACCGGTGCTGATGTGTGTCAAAAATTAAAACAAGAAAGTAAAGTAAAATCAAAATAAACAAAAATATACTTTTTTTTTGGCTTTTAATTCTGAAAACTTTCTAATCAATTTTTTAAAATCATTCTGTTCAGTTAATTTATATTTGGCATCCCATGTAGGAAAAGCATTTAATCTACACTCATGTCCATAAATTAAGGATAATGAAATTCAGGCAAAGAAAGAGACAGAAGCAAAACAAATTTGACTTATTTGTAAAGTCTGTTTATTAAACAAAAAGTAAAGAGCAAAAAAGATGCTACATGTTTGACATAATTAATAAAAATTGCGATTTTTACTCCCTGAAGCAAATTTCAAAAAAGAACCTATTTACAAAAAACAGTATAACGTGGTTAGTATGATGGCTAATACGGAGTATGTCTCCCGGACGATTCAACACATGCCTTACAAAGCCTACGCATGCAGAGTATCAAATTATCAATCTGATCTTGGGGAATATTACACCACTCATCAAGCAATGCCCTCCGAAGTTCCGGTAGACAGGTGGGAGATGGTTGAAGGGCTGCAATTCGTCGGCCAAGCATATCCTACACATGCTCTACTGGATTAAGTCCGGAGAGTATGCTGGCCAATCCATACAGGTGATATTCTCTGATTGAAGGCATTCGTCTACAACGTTTGCACGGGGGTTGTCATCCATAAACAAAAATTCAGCATCCATGGTGCCCCGAAACAAACGTACATGTTGTTCCAGAATGACATCCCGATAGATGTGGCCTGTCATCGTTACACTCTGAACATGCAGGTCAGTTCTGGAACCAAGAATAATTCCTCCCCAAATCAGCCATCCTGCACCACCGTAACGGTGTTGTTTAATGGTGTTCTTTGGTGGTAACGGGTACCTAGCGCTCTCCATATGAAAGTCCGGCGAGAATCAGACTGCAAACGAAACCTGGACTCATCGGTAAACATCAGACAAGACCACTGTTACGGTGTCCACAATGCATGCTCTCTACTCCAGGTTAATCGCAGGCGACAGTGAGTTGCGGTAAGGGGAACACATCTGACAGGCCTACGAGCATACAGTTGAATGTGCCCTAAGCGTCTGTACACGTCTCACTTGAAACTGTCGTACCGGTAGCTGAATAGAGCTGACGAGACAGTTCTGATGCTGCGCTCCGTCTGTTTCGTTTGGCAGTAAGTGCCAAATACCGGTCCTTATTCGGCGTTGTAACTTGGGGGCGACCTGTGCTGTAACATCTACTCACATTAGGATCATCTTGGAATCGTTGCCAAAGGCTGGAGATGACACTCTGGGCGATTCCAAGTTCCTCGGATACTTCCAGCTGGGTACGTCCACATTCCAGTCGTCCGATAATTCTACCAAATGCTTCCTTTGTACCATAACTATGCGGTTATTGCACTGAAAGGCTTTTATAGCACTTGTGAACAATTTTACTTCTTTGCCACCATTCCTTATATACCCCTCTCTTACACTCTCGTTATTGTGACATACTATCCACGCCATCTGGTGGTTTCCTTTAATTTGCATATTCTTCTTCAAGATGTGTGTGATAGTTCTATGGGTGAAATTTTTATTTTAGAGTTCAATTTCTGTGTGATTCTGAATTATCCTTAATTTATGGACGTGAGTGTATCTTGAAGTAGAAATATGTGGCTTCTATTTTTTTTTTTTTAATCTTAATTTTGAAAAAAAAATTTCTACTTGCTACAATTATTAGCGAAAAAAGCAAGATTTGGTGCAAATTTTTAAATTTAAATAAGTTAAAAAACTTCAATTGTAGGCTTTCCTTTTTACCTAACATAGCTGAAACTGGCATTATCTCATCTATTAAATTAAGCCCTTTTGGATCCACTGATTCTCCTTCGGTCAATATTATTACAAAATTTTTACTTAACTAATTTTGGGATTATATATATATAATTTTTAAGTTATATGCATTGTACAAAACTTTAAAACAATTGCTGTGAGAACTCATTAAACTAAATCTACATTCCAAGATATTAACTGATTCATCAACTGTAAAAAAACAAAACACAGTACGTAGAATTTTAATTTAGGCTTTTCCACCGGATCATCTCGTGCTTCCTATTCAAAATTAATATTTCTTTGCTTAATTCTGGAACGTAACTGTGTCATCTCTAATTTGGCAGGGATATCAATCTCATCGGTCTCTTCTCTTGCATCACATAGCATTTTTTAGAAAGCCACATCCAATCGAAGTTCCTTAAAATAATCCTTAGAATTTTTTGAATTCCGTAGCAGATGGTAGACCGTAGTCTTTTGTCGTATGATCAATGCTCTTATGCAATTTAATATTTTATACCAAATAACAATAGAACTTAGGAATTAAAATTATTTAAGATAATTTAATAATCCAGAGATCTCACCTCTAATAGAGTTGTCAATTTCATTCCTATTATAAACACTAATTAAATCATCATAAATGCTTCCTAGTTGATACCTTAAGGGTTTTATAACCCAGTTATTCACACTTAAGGAATTTAAAGTTATGCTCTTGTCTTATTTTATTAATATAGCCCGTCAAAAAGTTGAAGGGGTAAAAATGTTTTTCGACCATATTAATAAATTACAGGCTTCTAAGGATACTTTTACCATATCATTAACAATCAGATTTAAAGAATGGCTACTATTTAGCACGTGGATTGTTTGTGAATTTAACATCCTAATTCTAGACTGTACTCCTTATATTTTGTTCAGTATTGGCATCGTTATTGAAGGCTTTCCAAAGTTTCTCAAATGTTAAATTTGTAAGCTCTTTTCCAGTCAATTTATCAACTGTAAGAAAACCTAAAAACACTTTGATGAATTTTAACGGAAACTTAATTAGAATTAGATTTCTCAATAGATACAAATTGTACCCAAAAGGGCATTTATTCGACCATACTGCAGCACCTCTCAAACTGTGGGGCGCGCCTACTTAGGGGGGCGTGATAACTCTACGAGGGGGGGGCGCCAACATATTAAAAAATATAAAACCAAAGATTGTTTTAAAAAATTATGAATGGATTGAACGTAAACTAACAAAATGCATTCCGACAAAATAAAAATAAAAATTAAAATTTGCATTGATATAAAACACTTATAAATGCATCAGCACTGCACAATGTATTTTATAATTAATTTACAACACCAAATTAAGAACAAGTTAATTAATTACCAGTAACCCTACGGGCTTGGCATATATAAAATTATATGCAAAAATTAACACTTATCGTGATAATTTGTACGGTTTACTTAAACTTGTTCAACAAAAAATTGGTTTTTCCTGTACTACCTGAAAATGGAGGAGCAATCTATAGTGTTGGAGATGGAGCCATGGTCTATAGCAGAGGTAGGCAACCTACGTCACACGTGCCACATGTGGCACGCAGTACAATTCTCAGTGGCACTTTGCGCTATTCAACAAATTTGTAAACTTCTGAATTGTTTGAAAAGGGCTCTACTGTGTGGTTCGCTGAATCATATTGGTAGATTGGCTTGACACGCAACAGCTAAAAGGTTGCTGATCCAAGGTCCATGGACATCAAACTATTCAACGGCTAGTTACTTAAAATTCGAGTTGATGCACCAAAAAAAAAAGGTTTTTTCTTAACTGAAATTACTTACTAGAAGTTAATAACTGATACTAAACATGTTAAAATGACTACTAAGAAAGAACCCAGGGACAATTGGTTGCTGAATAGCTATGATGTGATGTTTGCGGAAAATAAAAGTACTCATTTATAAACTGTTAAAGAAGGCATCAGTACCATAAAACAGTGGTCCCCAACCCTTGGTCCATGGATCAAAAGGTATCAGGCCACTCAAGGAGCATTAAATTATTTCCATTATATTTACTGGGGTGTATTTTTCTCGTGTTTGTGCGACTTTCCATGGAAATCACTTCATATTTTATGTAAAATCATTTTATTATTATTTTTTGGTGCAACTGAATTTTACTCTGAAGGCATGTTTAAATACAATTATATTATATAAAATCAAAACAATTTAAAATATAAATAATAGACGTCGCACCCACAGCAGGACACCGTAAAATTATGAAACGTTGACCGGTCCGTAAGAGAAAACTTTTGGGAAGAACTGCTATACAGTATTATGTCAAGGATTCTTTTTCCCCCCAATGGAGCTGCAGATTGGTATTTTTACCATTTCCAGACCTAGTACATTCCCCAGGGGCTGGTATCCCTTTTCAGTGCGGCACCATTTAGGCGATACCAATTGCCGCCGGTAATTTTGACACCTAGTTTGACGATGTGAACTTGTTCTAGGAATTTAATTTGCCAAGAGAAAAATTAAATTCCGGATTCTGGGGATGCGATAGAATTCTGAAAAAACTTTCAACCAAACACAAAAATGTTACACGTTATGATATTGAACTGTACATCCACCTACGTGAAACTTGCAAGAAAAAACAGAAAGTTATTTTTAAAAAAGATATTTTAGTACAAAATTTTGATTTTTTTAAGAATGCCAATATATTGGCACTTGTAATGAGAGAGAAATAGGATGGTTTGTATCAACTTGGAACTTCTGAAGGAATTTTAATACAAGTATATGCGGAATCACAATTTAACAATAATGTTTTTAATGGCAGTCTCATTATTTTGTTAGAATAACATTTGTACTTTTAGGAATGTAAGTCATTGATATAATATCCCTATCATGACCATTTTTCATACTTTGCCTAAATAGCTTTAGGCATTCTATACAATGCCTAGGCAAAGTATGTAATAAATCTCATATTTCATACTTTGCCTAAAAACGCCCGGCATTGTATAGAATGCCGGCATTTCATACTTTGCCGGTAACATATATATCTATATATATAAAGGAGAAAAGCGACTCACTCACTGACTGACTGACTGACTGACTAATCACAATATCTCCGGAACTATTCAACCTACAGACTTGAAATTTGGTACACATATTCCTTTTATAGAGTAGACGTCAGCTAAGAACGGATTTTCCGAAATTCGAAACGCAAGGGGCGTTACGGGGGTTAAGGGGCGATATAAATAATTGCTTCCATGTTCAAACTACTTGATGTACAATCTTGAAATTGGGTAAGCAGATTCCTTTCAGAGAGTACAGATCCGCTACAAAATGAGTTTGGTGAAAATCGACCCCAAGTGGCGTTGCAGGGGCTTAGGGGGCGTTATAGATAATTATTTCAATTTTTAAACTATTTGACGCACTGTCTTTAAATTTGATAAATAGATTCCTTTCGTAGAATAATGATCAGTTACAAAACAGGTTTTGTGAAAACAGACTTCTAAGTGGCGTTGTGGGGGATTAAGAGGCGTAATAGATAAATATATCCGTTTTTAAACTACTTCACCTACCTGCTTGAAAATTAGTAGGTAAGTTGCTTTCCTGGAGTAAATATCCGCTACAAAATGGGTTTTGGGAAAATTGACCCACAAGGGGTGTTGCGGGGGCGGAAGGTTTAAGGGGCGTTATAAATTCCGATTTTTAAGTTACTAGACGTACAGTCTTGAAACTTAGTAAGCAGATTCCTATTCATAGGGTAGAGATACGCTACAAAATGGGTTTCGTGTAAATTGCCCCAAGTGGCGTTGCGGGACTTAAGGGGCGTTATAGATAATTATTTCCATTTTTAAACTATTAGACGCAGTCTTTATATTTGATAAATAGATTTATTTAATAGAGTCAGCTATAAGAAGGTTTTGTGAAAACAGACTTCTAAGTGGCGTTGCGGTGTATAAGTGCGTAATAGATAAATATTTTTCGTTTTTAAACTACTTGACCTAGCTGCTTGAAAATTGGTAGAAATGTTTCTTTCATGCAGTAAATATCCGCTACAAAACGGGTTTGGAGAAAATTGACACCCAAGGGGTGTTGCAGGGGGTTAAGGGCAGATATAAATAATTATTTCTATTTTTAAACCATTAGACACACAGTCTTGAAATTTGGTAAGCAGATTCCTCTCATAGGATAGAAATACACTACAAAATATGTTTTGTGAAAATTGACCCCTAGGTGGCGTTGCGGGGGTTCAAGGGGCGTTATTGATAATTTTTTTGCATTTTTAATTAATTGGACGCACAGTCTTCAAATTTTGCTAAGCAGATTCCTTTCATAGAGTGCAATTCCCCTACAAAATGGGTTTTGTGAAAACAGACCCAGAAGTGGCGTTGCGGGGCTCAAGTGGCGTTATAGACAATTATCCCCATTTTTAAACTGTTAGATGTACAGTCTTGAAATTTGATAAGCAGATTCCTTTCGTAAAGTAGAGAACCGCTACAAAATGGGTTTTGCGAATATCAACTACCAAGTTTAATTTCGGGAGTTTAAGAGGCGTAATCGATAAACATTTCCATTTTTAAACTATTTGATCATCCTGCTTGAAAATTGGTAGGCATGTTATTTTAATGGAATAGAGTTCCTCTAACAAAGAGTGAAACGAAAATTGACCCCTAAGGATGTTTGCGAGGGGTCAAGAGGAGTTACAGAAAAAAATTAATGTTTTTAATTGTTAGACCCATATACTTGAAATTTGTTAAGCATGTTTCTTTTGTTGAATAGAGATCCACTAAGAATGTATTTTAAGCAAATCAAGTTCTTAGGGGGGTGCAGGGGGTTACTGGGACGTATTGACAAAAAAAATTACTTTTTTCGAGCTACAAGGACTATAATAATGAAATTTGGTTTGGATTGAATTGTGTGTTGAATTGAAATCCTCTAAGAGCGGTTATTTTGGAAAACGGCTCTCAACGGGATTACGTGGATATTGATAGTAATACTTCTTTTTTTCTGTTAGATTTAGACTTGAAATTTGGCTTGCATGTTCAATTTAAGGAGTAGAGATCCACCAAAAATTGGTTTTGCGGGAATCCACTTGGTTTTTTGGGGTTACGAAAGAGCAAACATCATTCTATACTTCAATTTTAGAGATTTTTAGAAAATACAAATTAGATGAGTTCTGCCCTTTTTTTTTTGCGACAGTTAAAGGTATAAGTATATTTTCAATACAATCGAATTCTTAATGCTTCGATATCAATAATTTATACTACATATA